>CAIGRH010197767.1:0-10227 GCA_903798295.1 Fraxinus nigra
CTACAACTTTGCTTCGGATATCATTTTCCAATTCGAATATTTGCTTTGTCAAAAATGAGTCTCAATATGAGACTAAAAATCGGGAACATAACTTTTTCGGTTGGAAATTGATGTGTGATCATATTTTGATTATATTTGATCATTTTGACTTCTTTCTTCATTCAATTGACTCTTAGCACTCTTGAATCTTCATTGTGAGGTCCAACACAACTTTAGAGTATTTGCACTTTAGTTCTTGAACTTTGAATCTCTTATAATTTAGCCATCTTCTCCAATTTTGCTTATTTCCTTCAATTTAATCCACCTATATCACAACATCAAAACACACATTAAAACGCTCTAAAACTCTCTCAAGAATAACAAAATAACAAATTAAGTGGCATAAATATCATGAGTGTAGAACATTCATGACTACTACTGGAGAAGTGTTATTTCATCTGTAGTGCAGTGTAGTTTATGATTATATCTTTCTTTTTTGGAATATTGATTTTGCTTCCCGTAATGTATTTTTGTTTCTAGTAAAAGCACGATTCATAACCTTTGATTTGTGAGGCTTAGAACATAGGTTAACTCTAGTTGTTTATATTAAGTTAGTGAAACAGAATGTAATAAACAAGAATGGGACTTGAAAAGAGAGGGAGAGAATCAAGAGAATATAGAGGGAGAAAATATAATTTTATTCCATATTCAAGTCTAAGTTTTACGCTGAATAGACCCTATTTATTTAGAGTTTAAGCAAACCTAATTTAAAAGGAAAAACAAAGGAAATAAAACCTAATTTAAGTCAAGTTAGAAAATCTATAAAATAAAACCCTAATTCCAGTCAAACTAGAAAACTATGAGTTAATCTAAATTAAACTATCTTTATTCCTAATTGTCAATCAGGACTCAATATGAGCATAATTGTATGGCATGCTTGTATTATATACATAGACAAAATAAACTTTCCATAATATCTAGCCTAGACTATAGATAATTGCTTTAAATTAGATTGTATTAGGAAGGTAATTACCGGTGAATCTCTATTTAAAGAGAATAGCACTGTCGATGAAATCATTCAATCCAATTCCATCTTAATTGACACTAATCTACTATGGATATCTATTATTCTTATCTTCATTCCCCATCGGTTTGAATGCAACTTGGGCCATATATTTGAGTTGAACTTTTTTCAATATATCGTCTGGTTTGAGAAGTGTGGTTTATAATTCCAAGCAACTGTATGTGGCTTCCTGTAATGTAGTATTGGTTATTAATGTAGCAACCACGCACATATTAGTGCTGTGTGCTTTCCGTGACTTTTATCACAATTGTATATGTAATTATCTGATATGAATTGACATTTCAGGATGAAAACACATCCCAACATTTTTTCTCTCAATCTCAGGATGATTTAGAAAAGAAATCTAATAGAATATCAAAAAATTTCTCACATGATGTTCATAACAGGTTACTTGTACTTTGCTTGCTCGAGAATGATGGGGTACTTAAGATAGCTAAAGAATTTACTGGTTGTTGTCACTCTGAAGATCTGAGTCATGAACAGCTCAAGCAGATTATTTCTAGGGTGGCACAACTTGTCACAGCTATTCCTGACAAAGCAAGAAGAAGAGCCCCTATTTCACTTTCACCGCAGTATCCTCATCTGAACTTTAAAATGGATTGCTTCTTAATAGTTTATACTGATCTGCATGCATCATGTGCACATGAAGCAGGATCCACCAGTTAGGTGCTTTTAGATAGTTTCTTTTTCCTTTTTTGTTGGTTGAGGGTGAGGGGAGGGGGAAGACGGAACACTTGGAAACATGTTTAAGCAACAAGACTAAAGCTAGGAGTGCACATAGTAGTAAAGAACTAACTTGAACGCAGTCTCCATAACACTTGGAGTGGTGGGAAGTTATTGTGGATACAAATGCAACTCAAGTTTTAGATTTTTACTTTAATTACCTGCACTTTTTCTTTTCAACTTCCCTTTGTGGTTTATTTTATCCTTTACTAGTGTTCCAGTTTGTTTTTCAAAAGAATTACTACTCAGCTTCTAAATGGAATAGAAGAATGTGACATGAATTTAATTGACGAAGCAGCTATTTCTAATGACATTAACATGTATGGTGCTATTCTTTTTGTTGGAGAAGTATTTGCCCGCATTTGTCGTCGAGGATCTGCAGGTACTCTAAAATATTTGAGCCTGAAGTCCTTGGAGTTATATTGATTATTTAACATAAGCTAGTTTCAAGAATAAAATGTAATACCAGATTTTACTGTTTTCAGAGGTTCTATTAAGTGAGGTTATACCGCGGATTCTTGGGCGTGTTCGGAGCTTGTTATCATCAACCACTAATTTGAAGCTTAATGAAACAATTCAGTCAAGACCTGGTTTTCGCTTTTGGTTGAAGATCATGGAGGCAATAAAAGATCCTTATTCTGTGGAAAGAATAGCTGAACAGGTCTTGCATCAACTAGCTGCTCAGAATGCAAGTGATGTTGAAGGTTACTGGATCTTGTGGATTCTCTTTCATCGGACCTATAAGCGCCAAATTTCAATCAGGTATGTAAAATTATTGTGCCCTTTTGATAGGAAGTTTGAAGTTATTTATGCGGTCTTTCCCATCCTGCTCAGATGCATTAATATTGTGTTGTTTAAACTTCATTTAATGCAAGTTTTTACTTTAACAGGTCAACTGTCTGTCTTCATAAAGCTCAATTCTGACATATTATATAGGATCAAGAGATGATTGAATACCAAATTAATTTTCTTGAAAAAATGAGAATAACATTTTTATCAATAAGCATACAGTTCCCTGTTCCTAATTTAATCGAAGTTTATATTATTATTTTTTTCTGCAAAGCCTGGTAGGCTGGTACTCTTTGCCAATCAGAAATAGTAAGCATATTATGTAAATTTAAGCCGTTTTTCTTTTTCATATTTTCAGGTCTACATTTGTTGAAAAATTTTTAATCTGGAAAGTATTTCCCATCTGTTGCCTGAGGTGGATTCTTCACTTTGCTGTGCTCGAATGTGTCCCTGATAACACTTCTCAAGTGAAATCTTATAATGCTACTGGTCTCACAGACGCAGTACAGCGTCTTGTGTCAATATGGTCCAAACGAGAGTTTGTGCAATCAGCCCCAACTGAGCAGCAAACCTGTATCCTTTTCATTCATTTATCTATCTTAACAATCATGTGACCTTTCTTGGGATACGATATCTATGATAGTAACCAAAAAGAGTTAGATTATTTTGGAGTCTCTGGCTGCAGTTTCCATGTTCCTTCTTCAATTTTAATTTTGGAAACTGTGGTTCTGAGAATCAATCACAACTTCTCTCATACAGAGAGCTATTATAACATCTATATGTTACAGTGCATATTGTTTGCATCAACTTCTTCATTTTCTTGTTACAAAAAACGAAGGACTTTGGATTTATTCAGTTATATTCCTGCATTCCTTATTATATTTTTGCCCATGGATCCTTAATTTAGGGGTTAGACATAACTGCTGCTTTAGGGCTTTGCTTGGAGAAGATGGCAAAAGAAGATCTAGATGCAACAAAGGGTGCACTGCACTTGATCCTTCAAGGAGTTAGTTGTAGGATCTGATGCTTTTGCTCTTCATTGTAATTTTATTTTCAATTTACTGGATAGTGTTAGTGATTGTACTTCATTTCTAATTGCTGGCAGGTAGGCTGGAGAGCCCTATTTATTTGGTGCGCAAAATGGCGAGCAGTATTGCTTATGTATTTTCCAAGATTATTGACCCTCAAAATCCTCTGTATCTTGATGATAGTTGCCAGGTAGAGACCATTGACTGGGAGTTTGGTACAGCAAACCCTAGCAAAGGCTCTCTAGTAACAAAGATGCATTGCACTGATGAAAAGGCTAATAAAAGTGAGAGTCCTTCTACCATGCTATGTGGAAAAGAGATTAGCGAGACAGATGTTGATGGAAATGATAATATGATGAAGTCTAGAAAGAAGAAGCCATCCATACTTCAATTAATTGATCCGGATGAAGTTATTGATCCAGCAACACTAAATAATGAATCGGTCTCCGAAGAAGATGACAGTGACCATGAAAGCGAAGATTCTGAGACTTCAAGTGGACCTTCCTTGCAGCCTTACGACCTAACAGATGATGACTCAGATTTGAAAAGAAAGTTCTCACAATTGGTTGATGTGGTTGGAGCACTAAGAAAATCAGATGATGCTGAGGGTGTAAGTTGCTTGAGATTATTTACCTTTTCTATATGTTCTTACATAAATATCTTCATAGCTTACATAAATATCTTCATAGCATTTTGTGATGATGCCAATAAAATTATACAGGTGAGCTCTCATACAAAGAAATTCCCTCTGATATTTTTTTTTTTTTCTGCACTAGCTTTAAGAAGTATCATATATGATATACGTCATATATAACTAATACAATTTGTTTAGTAACCAAAGTTCAACCACTTATAAAGTCTGAGAGCTTATCAACTTATTGGAAAAGATGGCAAGTTATTTTAGCAAATTAACTTACTGATTGTAAGGGGCTTCCATACAAAATTTGGTAAAAAATACCTTAACCGTCGAGAATGGCTGACCTGTTTTGCAGGTTGAAAGGGCTCTTGATGTTGCTGAAACACTTGTTCGATCATCACCAGATGAGCTCAAATATATAGCAGGTGATATGGTCAGAACTCTTGTACAAGTACGATGCTCTGACATTACTGTTGAAGGAGAAGAAGAATCCGCTGAAGAGAAAAGACAAAAAGCGCTAGTTGCGTTGATTGTCACAAGCCCTCTGGAATCTCTAGATAGTTTGAACAAACTGCTATATTCACCTAATGTAGATATCAGCCAGCGAATAATGATCTTGGATGTCATGACAGATGCAGCTCAGGAACTCGCAAATGCAAGAATCCAAAAGCCACAACATCAACCAAAGGCCCTCATATCATCCACTTCAGACCAACCCTGGTTCATGCCGAGAAGCACTGGGCCTCCAGGAGCAGGGTCCTGGAAGGAGATCTCATCGACAGGAACTCCATTAAACTGGTCGTATTCTTATGAAAGAGAACTTCCATCCAGACCAGGTCAGATCAAGAAAGGGAAGACACGTCGATGGAACCAAAAATCAACAATGCAGGAAAACCAGACTGATTGGTCCCAGAATAGGTTTCCCCAGTATGCAGCAGCATTTATGCTTCCAGCCATGCAGGGATTTGATAAGAAGAGACATGGTGTTGATTTGCTAGGGAGGGATGTTATTGTCTTGGGGAAACTTATCTATATGCTTGGCGTTTGTATTAAATGCGCAGCGATGCATCCTGAAGCATCTGTTTTGGCATCCCCTCTTTTGGATATGCTTAGATCCAGGTACTGGCATTTTGCAGATTTACTATAGAATAAGTAGGGGAGGGGCAACTCTTTATGTCTGCGGGTGGGGTGATAGATATTGAATGAATGATATTCGTGCTTATATCACATTCTTGAAGTCACCCGAACCTCCACTTTAGATGCTCATAAATGAGTTCCTTGTCTAATATTGCACAGGGAGATATCTCATCACATGGAACCATATGTTAGAAGATCTGTCCTTTTTGCAGCTTCGTGTGTATTGTTGGCCATTCATCCCTCTTATGTTGCATCAGCCGTGGTAGAAGGAAACACTGAAATCTCAAAAGGACTTGAGTGGGTTCGGACTTGGGCCCTTCAAGTTGCTGAATCAGACACAGATAGAGAATGTTACACGGTACAAAATAATTATTTATTTACTTGGAAGATAAAATTTCATGCCTTCACTTCTGTTCTAAGTTATTCCTGCTTTTACTGTATCATTCATAACAGTTGAGTTGTGAAGTCCTTAATTAGGCGTTTTTACTAAAAACTCGCTCTCCATGAAGTTGAAGATATTTATAAAATCTTATAACTTAAGGACTACTATAAGGACATCATGATGTATGGTAATTTACAGTGCATTTTTTATGAGATTGAAGATTTGTTAGCTGGAAGAACTTGTGTACCTTATTTGACCTGCTTAATTAAAGTTAAATGTCAAAATTATCCTCTACTATATAATGTATTTTGAATGTTTGGAGCTTGGCATGCCAGGCCTCAGGTAATAATTCTGTTAAGAAAAAGTGTCATCGACTTCAGAAATTTACATATTTAGCTCATGTGATCCACGGTCATAATCAGACAAGTTCCAGAATTATTTTCTCATCTGCCCCTTTTAAAGTGAAGGAAAAATGTCTTTATGGAGAAAAACTATAATTTTCTAGAACAATTTGTCTGTTCCAAGAGCTGCAATTTAATTTATAATTATCAAGAAAAGTCAATTTGAAATTCAATAATTGTACTAAGCCCCCGTTTGATCTACATTATTATCTCATTAAAGTGAAAAATATGACCGTTATCCATCACATCAACATTTAAATTCAAATTTTCTATCTCTTATGTAATTCAAATTTTTCATTCTCATTCTACAATAATTTGGCTCAAACGGGGTTTAAATGACCTGATGTGAATTATCAGATTAACAGAATTTGATAGGGTTCTCTTTGTGTGTGTTTTGAGAGAGATTACAGATTTTTGGACCCTTAACTAGATGACGATTTGTGTGAGTTATTAACTTCAATAGAAAAGATAAAGAGTGTGAGTAAGAAAATGTGATTCTTAGATATCGACTACCTAAAATTGGATTTTAAATGGTTCCAAAGACAATTACTGACATTCTGATTACATTTGCTAGGCTTTCAAATTTATTTGCTAACTATTTGAAATCCACGTTTTCCTGGAAAACCTTTCGCTACGCAAGTGTAATGTATTCTATGGTAGAACTTTTGTAAGTTACTGCTTGATTCATCTTTGCTACGTAAAGCAATATTCTATGGGTATATTTCCTTGGTAGCTGCACAGTAGGCATCTGTAACCAAGTTGTCGTCAAACAATTTTCGAATTTATCTTTATTTTCATATGCTGTGAACTCAATGGGATATCACCGATTTCATTTTGTCCGTGTGTTCTCTGCTGTACATGCTACTGATAATGCATATTTACTCAGTTTCTTTCTTTTTTCTTCTCTCTTTCGCCATGCTGAATAGTTTCAGATTTCCCATGCCTACTTATTTCTTCATTTTCCCTTCTCCTTTTTTGGGGCCATGTAATTTGTTCTCATTCCGTGTTTTCTAATGCAGCTGGCTATGGCATGTCTCCAACTCCACGCTGAGAAGGCCTTGCAAGCATCTCGAGCACTTGAATCTGCAGAAGACACATTGAAAGTGAAGAGCATTAATCTTATCCCAAGCGTGTCAAAGATGTCAATTACGCTCCCCTATTCAAATGCAGGACTTTGAATAGGTAAAATCAAAATTTTCAATATCCTTTTGTGTAAAACCACTGGTTCTAGTTCAAGAAAATCATTTTACTATATATACTCAACCTTTGAGAATGGCTCGGGGTAAAGGGCACGGAGTCGGGTGAATCAGGTTAGAAGTGAAAGTTGTTAAAAACTATATGTGGTTCTTACAGCCACTCCTGTTCCGTGGTAGACGTGGAAGCATGTGGTTGTGAATTTTGTGTTGGGATTACACTGTCTCAAAGGTATTATTGTTTATATTTTACAGTGTTTTTAAAGATATTATACTTTGCATTCCATGTTTTTCTTTTTTTATCATAATAATACAAACAAGGCAAGCTAGGCAAGATAGTAGATAATATATTGCATGGAGGCAGTTGACCTGAAGGTACCAGTTTTTTCCACTTCTGTTTTGTTCAATGAGAGTATAGTTGTGTTTGACACCCATTTTGGAGAAGAATTTGATTTGGAATAGTGATTGATGGAAGAATGTGTAGTTAAAAAGTAAGGAGAGTTTCTGGATTTATGTGCAATATTATTTTATTGATAGAATGTCTGGTTGAAACGAAGAAAGAGAAAAAAAAAAACGAGAATGAGAATGAGAAAAAAATGGATGAACGAACACGTGATTGTACGTACATGTTGATATATAATGTTCATTGATGAGATCTTGAGATTGTAGCCGTCGATTTTACACGAACCTTGAAATTGGTATTATCGAGTTCAACTCTTTTCAGTTTTCAGCCATTTTGCAAAAAATCTAAAAAATGTGTTCTGTCAAGTTCGAACTTCGAGCAATAAATGAAAAATGTCTTCTAAGACCTTATATCACCGAAACAAAAGAAAGGAAATAACTTCACGTTTAATTTACACTTTATTATATTTTTTTTCACATATTTAGTAGAATTATATAAGCAATCAAAACATTACACCTAAACTATTGCATATTTAATGTCCTGAACACTGCCAAAATCCATACCCTAGCGGTGTTATGTAGAACGAATCACTCGCGGCTCACACAAATTGGCTCGAGTGCAAGCCAGTTTGTCTCGGGCTTGCCATCAGCTCATATCATGAATGAAAAATGAAATTTCGATAAAATATAGTATAATAATTCAGGGACAATCATCAATGATACAGTAATGAAAGGACAATCGTATAGCAATTCGAGGATATATCAAGATAACTGAAAGTTTCAACAGATAAGAATCCTAATGAACCTAACAAAAGGATAATGGTCCATCAAGGGACAAGATCGTGGAACGAGTCGAATCACACTTCGATTAAACGTGCACAAATTGAGCAGAGTCTAACTTCTTGATTAGTCCCATTTAACACTCCACCTTGTCCCGCTCCAAATCGAACAATGGCCATTTTGAAGTTGGCACCACTACGCCGACCTCACCTCCTCGGCCTGCCCACCAAATTCAAACCTCGGCACGTGATAAGGTTTTTTCTGAAGGTAAACAGGACAAGGCACGTGAAGCTGCAAAACATAAACGGAAAATGTTGGTTCCATTTTTCAGTACGGAGTACAGAACTGGAGATATAAATTCTTTTATTCTATTGATTATAATGTTCATGTTTGATTTATTATTATTATTTGATCTGCTGAATATTCTTTGAATCTTACTGTTATTTGAATGTTTTGAGTTAAATTTCGAGTAATACTTTAAGGGTGTGTTTGAACCATATTATTTTGGAAGAATGTATTCTGAAATAGTAAATTGATGGAGAATGTGTGGTTGAAAAAAAAAAAGTTATTGATGTGATGAAAAATATTATTTTATTGAATGATGTGTGGTTGAAAATGAGTAGAAAAACAAGAATGAAATTTTAAATGTGGCTCAAACAGGGGCTAAGTGAAATTGTTGGAAAAATGAGTATATAGCTGACTTTGGCATGATTTTTTAGAGGACCCGTTTGGCTATTTTGGAAAATCAAGATTGATTTGTGTTCTCCTCCGTGATTACATCGAAATCATATATTTACTTGTCAAAATTGATGTTCGGGTGAATGAGAAATTGAAACTCAAAATGTGTCACTTAAAATATGTTTGTCCCACATAGGAAGTTGATGAAAATTAAAATCACTTTATAAATTATTACACTTTATAATGTTGTAATCATGTGTAACATTGATACTCTCTTCACGTGTGCACACGGAGTGGTGCAAATCATAGACCGAAATGGATTTCGGACATTGAACTTGTGTGCGGGCACGACCTACGTACACGAATGCCGAACCAAAATGAGCAAAATTGGTCCCTTNAACTCAAAATGTGTCACTTAAAATATGTTTGTCCCACATAGGAAGTTGATGAAAATTAAAATCACTTTATAAATTATTACACTTTATAATGTTGTAATCATGTGTAACATTGATACTCTCTTCACGTGTGCACACGGAGTGGTGCAAATCATAGACCGAAATGGATTTCGGACATTGAACTTGTGTGCGGGCACGACCTACGTACACGAATGCCGAACCAAAATGAGCAAAATTGGTCCCTTAGAAGTGTCCATATTTTGCTACATTTTTATTTATTTTTCAACTGACTTTTCATTTTCTAAAACTCCTGTGGTAATTTCCATGAAGTTAATGGCAAGTTACAAGATCCAATTTTCAACACACGAATTTCATCTGAAAATTCATCTGCATACAATTCGAGCTTGTCTTCGTTTTCAACTTCTATTTCAGTCTTTGTGGTGATATTGTTCAGGCATTAACTCAGTTCACCGAAGTAAAATCTGTGGTGCTCAAATTCTATTGTTCTACCGTTGTATCATGTGAAGCAAACGCTCAAATTATACCTCAAGCATGTACGGAAAGGGAGCGAATCTATTTTAAGGAAACTGTGTGTAACACAGGTCTCAGATTAAAAGTT
>CAIGRH010197796.1:0-15735 GCA_903798295.1 Fraxinus nigra
ATTTTCAAGAAATTGGAGTTTCAATCTGGATTTTTGGAGAGGTAACAAGAAGATATATTAGAGTTTCAACAAGAAACCATTGAACAAATTTGAGATTTCAAGATTCGTCATCAACTTCTTCATCAATTTGAAATTCGGGTTATGTTATTCCAATTAAACATATTTTCTTCCAATTTTGTAATGCTATGCTAGTATTTCAATTACTAAGATATTGATGAATCATTAATATGATGTTTTAATATAAATTTGATAATTTGATAATGTGTTTAATTTTTTATGATTGTTTTAGGATTTAATAACTTTTCCATTATTTGATCACTAATTTGATTGATTGTGATTTTATTGATTTCGAGAGAAATAATAAAATAGAAAGCACTTTATAACAATTATTGTAAAGCCCAATAAGGGATGAAAATATACCACTATACTTTACATGATTTCTATAGATATTTTAGTATTTTTAATGCATGCCTTCATTTTTGCATCTTTCATAGGGATATAGGGAGGTCACATGAGATGATATAGATTTAACTGATATCGAGAGATGCTTTTAATTAATTTAGGAATATTGATCAAAAAAAATGTGCACATATTGTCATGTTATTAATTTGCATTGAAATGAATTAATTTACACATCGAAATTTACAAAAAATTTATAAATTGCTCACTAAAATAATTAGTTTGGTTATATAATTTAGTATAAAATTATTCGAACACAGTTTGCTATTCGATTAAGGTCATGATTAATTGAATCTAGTTTAAGTACGTAGTTCTCATAGGAACAATATTTTACTATTCACTTTATTACTTCGCTACTAAAAATCAGCTTTTCACATATGGATATTCTATGCCTAATATTTTTTAATATGCTTACCATTTACCAACAACATTTCCGTAGGTGATGTAATTCAACTTTTTTTTTTCTAAAAATGTGTCAACCTTTCACTTACAATTTTTCCGTGGATAAAGAATAGTTCATATTACCAACGGAATTTCGTTGCTAATATTAATCAATTTTAATAATTAAAAAATTTAAACATTTTCCTATGGAATATTCGTAGGTGAAGGGTATTTTTTATTTTTTTTTAAATCCAGCCTCTTCACCAACAAAAATTCTGTAAGTGAAGATTAATTCATATTACTTATGGAAAATTCGTTGACGATATCAATCAATTTTAATAATGTCAAATCAAAGGAATTTTTATCCAACATCGAAAGTTCACAACAAAATCTTTGGAGATGACCTCTATAAATTAGTGATATAATAAGTCATTAAACAACTTTTTGGACCTTTCAATTTAGTTGGCTAAAAGTTAAAAATTTTATAATTATTAAACAATGATAAAAAATAAATGCATAAACAACACTGACTTTTACCAATTTTAATGGGGACATTTACCCATGAAAAATCGATTGGTAATGGTTAGGATTTTTACAAACGAAAAATTCATTGGTAAAAAGTTTACTCTTTCCAAATGACGCGATCAATTGGTTATCAGAGACCATCAAATTAGTAACAGATTTGTGGTTGCTAATATTTTTTAATAAAACAATATTAGACATAAATCTAAAAATTTTCTTTCTTGTTTAACTACACAATTTTAAAAAAATTACTATTCTAAAATACATTTTTTTCTAAAATCTCATTAGAATGGAGCCTAAACAAATGCTTAACATCTAATATTATTTAAGCCTGTTTGACGATCATTATTGAGAAAAACAGTATTTTATAGAGTGATTTTGATGTGTTGTTAAAAGGTAGAGAAAAATTGAAATTTATTTTGTTAATGTGTAATTAAAAATGAGTATGGTAAAAAAATTGAGTTTTCAAAAATTATGGTCAGCAGAAGTCTTAATATAGTTTAAAATTGTGTTCTTTTAAGTACTAGTGGAAGAATTCATTTTTCTTTTGTCTGGAGAAAGAAGATTCGTGTACTATTACTCCTGTATACATTGGAAGGGCGAATAATCATTGCTTATTCTCGTTTTGCCTTGTTCTTGAATGAATTAATTGAATATTGTCATAATTATGTGCTTCAAGCGTTACATGGATTCTCCTTTCCACCCTAACAAACCACTGAATCCTCTTGCCAAGGAATGGTTACCCTCAAAATCCCAGAAGTTTCCAACTTTCCATAATGTTCTGCAACCCAAGTTTCAACCTTCAAGTCCACTGCCACTCCTTCTGTCGCCGCAACAGGCGGTGCAGCCGGTCGTGACCTACCCTGTGCAGCTTCCTTATTATAACCTACCGTTACCAACTTTGTCGAGCTACCAATGCGTCATTGTGTATAATACGAACTCCCAGTCTCAGCTTTTTCATCCCTCTCCTTTTACTCCTTTTCAGCCGGGTGGGTGTTTCTTCGGTGAAACCGGCGGTGCTTTTATTGAGTCAAAGGAACTGGAAACTGGAACTGAAATGAAAAGAGAGGAAAATGTATTCAAGAATGTGGAAAATCAAAAGGTCGTGAGAAGTTCAAACGCTAATTGTGTTAATGGAGAAAAAAGGAGGACAAAAAGGTTTTGCCACCCAAAACGGTTTATCGGAGGAAGCTACCGTCTGCCGGAGAAGATTGACGGTGGTAAAATGGAATGGCGGTCCAAGGAGCCGGAATCTTCATCGACATCTCCTTTGGATTCTTGCCACTCTGAGAAAACTACTATAATGATCAAGAACATTCCAAATCAGATGAGGTGCACAGTGCACTTATTCTTTATCTTCTTAAATGCATTCTGTATTATAGACTTTATTGTTTTATGCTTTTTCAAATTGAACCAGTTTTTCCCCTTATGCATGTAGAACTTTTGATGCTCTTACGTTAAATTTTTGATGTGTTCGTTTTTAGGTTAACGTTAATTTTTTGATGTCACTAACCGCTTCATCCCTTTTTTATTTTTTATTTATTTATTTATTATTATTATTGAGATCGAATTTTCGCTTTTTTCTGCACTCGTCATCTTCCTCTTCAATAATACCTTGAAAGCAGATGATTACATATTATTTATATGAGATTATTCGGGTAAAACTCCAAAAGTTTATATACAGTAAATTCATTCATGAATATATTTGGTTTGAAAATTATCAGGAGAGATGAATTGATGGATTTTCTTGACTGGCGTTGCCGGGAATATTCTCTGGAGTATGATTTCTTGTACTTACCTATGGACTTCAGGTGATCAAATTTATTTACTAGTAAATTATCTTTTACGAAAATTATCATAATACAACAAATATTTTTATTTGAATCTCTATAGGACAATGAAGAATTTGGGATATGGTTTTGTAAACTTCACAACTGCATCAGCTGCTGTAAAGATGAAGAAACTCCTTGAGAACTACCGATGGGGTGCGGTTGTAACCAGCCAAGATGGCTTTTCATCCAAGAAAATCTGCGAAATTACTTGGGCTCAAATCCAGGTACATTACATAATCTGTTCAAGAAAATTGTTTTGGGTATATTGCATTATAATCTTTGTTTTCATATTTTTGAAAAAGGGAAAGGAGATGTTGATAAGAAGATTCGAGACCTCCATTTTTGCTTGTGATCGATTGGATTTCCTACCAGTGATTATGGACCCACCTCGAAATGGTTCAAGTTCGATGAGTTCTCCAATGGTTCTTGGAAAATGCATAGCAGCAAAATGATTGAGAGACTCTTGGGGATGGGATGGAATGGGTTTTGGAACTTTAAACTGTAGGTGTATGGGAATGCCTGTCTGCTTGTGTTTTCATGCTCCCCCTAGGTTAGCGTTTGAGGTGTTCAAAGCTCTGGGGTGATATGGAAACATGGCTGTGTTTAATGTTGTCTTACTATGCAGGGGCGGACCGTGACCAATTTACTTGTGGGGTAAAAAATGAGATTTCAAAAATGTTTAGGTTAACAAAAAGGTCATCTGACCCCACATGACCCCGTGGGTCCGCCCCTATTACTATGTACTGTTGTCTTCTTGGGTGTTCAAGAAAAGTTTGTTGTTTATATAGTTCTACATTGGAAACTAGTGTAAGATGAAATGTTTTTGTCCACCCGAGTTGACAAACTACTTTTCGTGATAGATAGATTTACGAGTTAAATGTTTTATTAGTCATTAAACTTATGCCTTCGTAACGTTTTATTCACTGAACTTCAAAATATTTTTGAGTGGTAACTGCATTTTAATATGTTGCATTGCATTCCATTATTAATTCATCATGTTTCATTAATTAGTCATTGAACTTTAAAATTGTTTCAAAGTGGTTACTGAAATTTAAAATGTTAAACTATCAATTACTTTCAATGTTTCATTTGTCACTAAATTTGTATTTTCGTTAAGCTTTACTTGTTAATTTTAAATATGTTTAAGTAGTTTCTGAACTTCATAATGTTTTCTAGTAAAACTAATTTTCTATGAGATATGATCTATATTAAGAAAATAAAATAAAATAAATATTGATTAGATAATGACACATAATCTAAGACAAGAATGTTGATTGTGGTAAAGAAAATATAATTTCTCGTGCAATCAAAAGTTATGTTCAAGGAGAAGAATGCAGTCTTCAAATTGACTTAAATCTTAATTTAGATCAGAATATTTCTTTATGTCGAGAAAATAAAATAAATAAATTATTTCTTTATTTCAATTGAGACATCCCAAATAAAAAAAAATTAAAAGATTTTATCTCAAATAGATGCTGAGATTTTTCAATTTAGAGTTAATAATATTAATCAAGATTAACAAAATATAACTTTTATAGCCACGAGGTACTTCAAGAGGAAAGAAGAGGCGTCATCTTCCTTTATGCTATTTTATACGTTTGCAATTTTGAATAGTTGGACTCAATGAGTAAAGTTCGGTGATCACTTGGAAGCATTTTAAACTACAGTGAGTAAAACGTGACGAAAGTACAAGTTCAATTACTAATGAAACAAAGTGAGTGAGTGATAGAATACGTGTTAAATTTCTGTGACCACTTTGAAGCATTTTGAAAGTTCAATGACTAATGAAATGTAGTAAATGAATGATGAAGTGTAACGGATTAACGTTCAGTAACCACTTTGAAGCACTTTAAAGTTCAATGAATAAAACATAATGGATATATAAGTTCAGTGAGTAATAAAACATTTAACTCATAGATTTTGCTTGTCTTGGACTCGATTTTGTTAGTGACCATAATTGCATCGAATCGCGATCTTATCAGTAACGTTCTTTGCAAGCCGATCCGTCTAGGACTAAGCAGGTAACCGTAGAATCTAATTTCAGAATAGACTGACATTCCCTAAACATAACTAAAAAGGAATCCCTGTTAACACTTGCTTCCAAAGAAAGTACATATTTTGACGCTTGGACCTTTTTCTTTTTGCATCCATGCCAGGCATTGCTTATAATTAGACATTTCCACTGCCGCCAGTAATTTTCATTTCTCAGTACTGACTTAGAAGAACCTACACGAACACTTCGTTCAATTTGAAACAAGAAACAAGCAACAGCAAATGTGATTTCTTAGTTGAACTTTACTAAAGAATACAGATCTCAAGCCTAATGCGAAAATTACCAATCCATTTTGGAAGAGGAAGTACACGATCGCCTAACGCTTCTTTTTCCCGGGAATAGCAACCCTCTTTCCTTTCAAGGTTCTGCAATTGTTCTTAGTCCTCTGTCCTCTGCACGGCAATCCCTGAATATGTCTAACACCTCTGTAGCATTGTATCTCCTTCAACCTTCTAATGGCAAGAGCATTGAATCTCCTCTGTAAATGCCACCCAAAACAATTAACATGACAGATGCCCAAATCACATTTTCACAAGTACAACAAAAAGAAAACAATGCCAATTGATGTTAAAGACTCAGTCTAAATAAATGAATAAATAAGTCCTCCCTAAAAGCTTGAATGAGTTGGTTTAACATGACAACAAAATGGACTTGCGTTTAAGGTTCAAGACTCGTTGCCACTGATTTACAAAAAATTGTGTCCACGAAAAATGAATTCAATCTCTATGTGAGGGGCGTGTTTGACGAGGGGTTCAACAAATGAAATTGATATTCACTGGGCCAAGAGCAACCGCTGTTGCCGGTGAGAAAGGAGACTAGGACTTCCAAATACTAAAGAAAGAGCTGAATCTGTGGGATCCATCCTTCAAGATCTTTGGTCTCTACCCGGAACCCATGATAAAAATGGGATGGAAAATTGGTTTTCATCATCCCAGTGAAAACCACAACATAGTTCAGCACTCGAAAATCTCTCGGCCAAGATAAAGAAATTTGCTTTAGCATCACATCGATAATATATTTAAGCCTTGGACTAGAGGAACTGAGGAAGTATGGAATTAGGCCCTGGGGTTTGAAATGTGCTAAAAATTATTTCAAATTTCATCTACATTCCACACTACTGAGCAGGATCAAGAGTAATCAAACACAACATAATCACAATTTGACAAAAACCCACATCCGATTAACCATAAAAAACCCAAAAAACAATCTAAATTGTGAATTCTAGCAACCATACTAAACTAATAAGCAGAAAAACTGAGATAATTAGGTAATGTATCAGAATATTTACGAGGTCTCCTTCAATCATGTACTTGGAAACTTCCTCACGAAGAGTGGTGAGTTCCTCTTCAGATAAGTCCTTAGTGATCTTGTTCTCCATGCTTAAATCAACCAGTATTTGTTTGGCTCGAGTGCGACCAACCCCATGAATGTACTGCAGCGAGTACTCTACTCTCTTGTTGTTGGGGATCTCCACTCCACCCACACGAACGCACTTTATGCTCATTCCACCAATCTATACACAAGAAATTGAATAAACACAAACCATGTTCTGTAATTGGACCAAAACAAAACATTTGATGAAGGAATTTTCTGAGCTTTTGCTCAACCCACCAGTCTATATATAATATTCAAACAAATTAAACATAACCCAGTTTCATAATTGTACAAAAGCGTTAAATAAATGATGAAAAGGGGAATTTAAAATGGAGTTTTCAGGGTGGTTTACCTTGGGGAGGGAGGTGGGAAGGGGGAAAGAGACGGAGCTTTTGAGAGAGGTGGAAATGGGATTAGAAATAAAAGCGAGTGAAGGGAGTACTGGTGTTAATAGTGATGCCGCCATGGCTTGAATTTACAGCGGAAAGATTTGAAAAAATAGGAGAAATTGGAGGAAGAAAGAGTAGAGAGTAAAGAGGGACTGGTTTCTTGTTTCCTTATCCTTTGATGAAGGATGGAGGAAAAAGAAGATTACTGGATTTCTTATCCGACCCGGGCCCAGATCTACTAGTTGAGATCCATTTGGGCTGGACTCTTTTAGTCAAATTTTGGTATGGACCCTAAGGGTACCCAAGTTTTACGAAGAAAACTTTGACCCGTATCTTTTGTTTCGGACGGGCCCATGGTTATTGGACTTGTCGGCCTAAATTTATGACCCAGTTGATATGCCTATTGAAAAAGCCCATGGATCGTGACCCGCCTTTCAAACATTTGTTCAAGTTTGATTTTGTATTAACTATTGTTAACTTTCTCAGATAAAACTCGAAGTCTTAGTGCCAATTGACAAAGCTTCAGAAAAATCTACTGCTTTTAAAACTAAAATGCTTCTTTGGATCCATTTGAATAACTTTCTAAAAATGCTTTGTCGAACTAAAAGAGCTTTTAATGAAAGCAAACCCGAGGTGATTTTCACAAGAAACTTATACAAAAAGTAAAAACTATTGCAATCAAAAGCCATGAAACTCTATCAAGCAATTTGGTCCATCTAATCTAAAGCTCTACAGAATATTTATAAACCACAAATCCATTTGATTCAATTATTACTTTTGTTTTCATTTACACGATTAAATATTGCAATATTTGGCAAGAATATGCTTTTCAACAAAATAGAAACATTTTATGAAAGACCACCCATAAAACCATATTCCTAAACCAAAAACTATTGTCCACCCTAAACACAAGCCCAGCATGGCTTGTCTGAATTCAGAAATGTCATATATCCACAGCCGATTCATGGCTGTATTCAAATGCATAAAATCAAACGATCAAGGTTTTGGATTGACCATATATACATTAAGTTGATCAAATACAGCATTAGGAATCACATTACATAAAAACTCGCCATAATTTATAGCCGACAGATTCATTACACATGCAGATACTCTGGATTGAATGCAACAGATTCCCGGTAAATCAGCTCCTTCATCTGTTCTTCAGTCAAGGCATGCTGCTCAAAGTCGAAGCTAAAAGGCGTCATGCAGATAGGCTCATCGCTTATGTCGTGGAGTGAGTTTAAGTAGGGATGTGCTAGTGCATCTTCGACTGAAACCAATAGATATGCATAAAATAATTACAAAGAAGCGTTACAGTCTTAGTCCAACAAGCAGCAGATTAATTCTAGCATAAAAGTAACTCAGAGAAGTTTGGTCATAAGCAAATCAAGTAGATATAAGCCACAAAACTTGAAAAGACAAGGACTACAATTAAAACTTGAAAAATCTAACCGGGGTAATAATGGAAATCCTCACCCTTAATCCTTTGTCGAGGATCAAATGTCAACATCTTTTCAATGAGATCAATAGCAAGAGGCTGCACGTGTGGAAACTTTTCAATAAATGATTGTCGGCGATAAGGAGGAAGTTGCCGGATGTATCTCTTCGCATTTTCATTCAAAAATCCCAACTCAGCCTCCGACGGGGTGCCAATCAGCTGAAACGCCACCAAGCTTCTTAGTCAAGCTTAAGCACAGAACTAATGGATCAACTTCACTAGAATGCATTGACAAATTAAATGGAAATAATAAATTGTTCAACGCGATGCCTTTTAGAGATATTTAAGGATGGTAAAAGCACATTTAAGAAAATCCTAATATACCGAGGAACACTCATTGTTCTATCAGTGACTCCATTCAAGAACAGAGTGAAATATGGCCCAAAAATACATCTAGGGGGTCTTGTCCGGTCATCAAGCATTCGTCCTCCAACAAGGTGTAATATCCAAGAAACATACCTCCATAAGTAGACGCAACTGGTGCACATGATCTCTACCAGGAAATAATGGCTTCCGATCCATCAGCTCCATGAAAATACACCCCACTGACCAAACATCTATAGCTGTAGTATAATCAGATGAATTTAATAACAGCTCTGGTGCTCGATACCACCTTGTAACAACATATTCTGTCATGAAATCGGTTTCAGATGTGACCCGAGCTAATCCAAAATCACATATCTTTAGGTCACAATTTGCATTCAGAAGGAGATTGCTTGGCTTCAAGTCCCTATGCAGAACATTTGCTGAATGTATGTACTTTAACCCACGGAGTATCTGATACAAGAAATACTGCACCAAAAACATGGAAAAGTTGATTTTCCTGAATGAAATTAATAAAACTACTGCAAACATATTTTACTGACAGTAGAGCACCAGTATAACAATGAAGGGCTAATACTGTCTAATCCAGTTTTAAAAGACTAACATGGGGACAAAATGACAAATCTACTCTAAGAACCATAATCATTGTTTCATCGTATACAATAACTTTGGATCAAGCAATAAGAGTAATGAATGACTACGAGTTGCACGAAGAGTTTGACTTAAATACAAAATGTCTGTGGACTTGAAAACAACTTAGCATATTCAAGAGGCAAACAAGCAATTAAAACTCAACTGCCCAATTGGAAAGGGAATACATTACATATATAATGCACAGATTTAAGGTAGACGTCTGCATGAATCTTAGTTGCGATCGGTTCATTCTTGTTTTGGTTTTCCCATTCAAACAACAATGTACACAAGTAAAGCTAGAAGAGCATGCAGTAGACTTGCATATTTGGTCTTTTAAATTAGTCTCCAAAAATCACAAAATCATGGAAGTACAAATTTTTATCTTTTGAAGAACTTTCGGTGGCCGTGAAAAAAAAAAAGCTACCCATTTAACTTAATCTATTCCTTTCCTCAACATTCCCCAAAGAAATATAAGTGCACCATCAGAAACTGTTTTAATATGAATGTTGGCCCATGGACCATCGGTAATGGATGGGTAAGTATTTGTCCTATTCCTATCACCTATATCAGTTTTTAAACAATCGTTGAACCATGGCATGACTAAAATTGGAGGTCTTATATTAAAGATTATGCCGATTCTGAAATGTGGCTGGAACTCTACTGATATGGAAGTCATAGTACTTAGGATGTAACCTTCATATGTACCAAGCTCTCAACAATTAATTATGCTCAGAAAATATTGTACAAAATATAACCTGTGTTGGATTTAAAAGTATTACATGTCATCTTGAGGCAAAACTAAAAGTATTATATGTTACTAATATTATGCACAGATTTAAGGGGAAACACATGAATTTTGGTTGCGATGGGTTCAATTTTTGTTTGGTTTTTCTGTTCAAATATCAACATATAGAATTAAAACTAAGGCATATGGTAGAATTGCATGTTTGGTCTTTTAAATCAAAATTACGAAAGTACAAATAGCCACCCTTTTTACTTAGGCCTATTTGAGCCCCATTTTTTTGTTATTGAAGAATGTGTAAATGAAAATAAGAGAGAGAACGTATTTTGGAAAAAATGGGGATCAAACAACGTATTAATTTCATTACTTCTCCACATTCCCCAGCTAAACATGTGCGGCATCAAAATTTGTTTTAATATGAAAGTTAGCCCATTGAAAATGAACGTCAATATTTGTTCCATTCCATGACCCATATTTCAGTTTTTAAACGATATTCGAACCATGGGAGGACTAAAATTAAAGGTCTTATTTGAAAATTATGCAGTCCAAAATGTGGCTGGAACTCCTGATATGGAAGTCATGGTACCTAAAGACATAACCCTCATATGCACCAAGGTCTCAACAATAATTAGGCTCAAAACCAATTGTACCAAATTTAACCTGTGGATTTCAACACCTAAGTCATAACAGCATGTGGTATTGCACGTCAATCTTGTCAAATATCCAGGGTTATCTTGGCTTTCACAAATGCTATGAATGTTTAATTTTCCGTCTCCTCGTGCTTTGATCCTCTCCTTTTGAAGTTCTGATATTCCAAACCTTTAATGAGTAGCTATCTTTCCACTGACAGCACAGATGTGCTAAACTTCATCCAAGGCACAAATCCTGTCCTTGAGCTTCCTTGTCCTCACCTTTGTAATTATTAATCTTTTTAAAAATGTTAGGGTATTGGAATTCACCTCCAGATAAGTTCCTAAGCAATAGCAGGTATCCACCTCTCCAAGAAACACATTTTTGGTCATGCCTAAATTGCTAACATAGGATAAAGATCTACATATGGAACTTCACTGCATATTCAACTCTTATATGAATCAGCAAGTTAATATAAATTATAAAACATCACTAAGATGCCACTTAGTCCTTCAGCCACTATTCTTTTTCAACCTCATCTATTACTTCTACCTTAGACCTATTTACAGCTTCCAGCTAGATGTTGCTGTTTAGCCCCCATCGTTTTGATGAGGACCCGAATAAACAAAATATGTCATTGATTCCACTGGGTGAGGGAAGGAAAACTAAAATATTAAGATTTTAGTTCATTCAAAAAAATAAATAATAATCCAGTTAAAAAAAATCCAGACACATCTATTCAGAAAGCGGAAACTAAGAATGGCGATTTTTTTGGAGAATGTGTGGTTGAAAAATAAGGAAAAGTTTTGGGTTTAAGTTTGTGTGTAGTTGAAAATGAGCTTTGGAAAAAAGAGTTTTTGGAAAAATGGAACCCAAACAGGGGCAGTATCATATATTTCTCAAAATCACATAAAATGTAAGACCTGGCAATGCTCCTCTGACAGTGCTTGATTAGAACGAATGATCTGATGGAGATCCGTGTCCATAAGTTCATACGCAATATAAACATCATTAAATGACTTCCTCTGAGGTGGAGGTATTATATCTCTGATTGCCACAACCTGAAACAAATAGAAGTTGCATCATTTAATGTAACCAAGAAACCACCCATATTTATTTTCATTTGACACTCAAAAGATAATTATACGGTTTTACCTCATACACATTTACTATCAGTCTATCATACAATTGAAAATTTACAACAATTCATTAACACTCCACCCCTAAAGGATACATTATAGCCCGGTTTGATTCCCATTTTTTAAAAACTCATTTTCAACCACACATTCTTCCAATAAAATAATCTTAAATGTAAACCCAAAACTTTTCCCTACTTTTAACAACACATTCTAAAAAAAACCACTATTACAAAATACATCCTCAATAGAAATGGGGCTCAAACACACCCTATATTTCATCAATGTCAACAATGAATTTACACAAGCCATTCAAGAAATCATGGTTAAACACTTAAAACTCCATATTCTTTTTATATCTACCACAAAAAGAAATCATGGCTCAAACACACCCTATATTTCATCAATGTCAACAATTAATTTACACAAGCCATTCAAGAAATCATGGTTAAACTCCCTATTCTTTTTATATCTACCACAAAAAGAAAAAAAACATGACAAATTTATTTCGCCCCTCTACCATATGCCTTATAACTGTAGATAGGCCAAAAAAGGGTTCTGCTTGTCAATCAACAAAAACTAATGCAGTTCTATTCATTGAAAAGTTTCACAGAGACTTAGAATAACCTTATCATAATCAGCAGAAATTTTGATCATTAAGAAACCAGCCTTACAATCATAGGTGTGTTTTACAAACATAAAAAATCTCTTACTGATCCAGACTCTTGTCAAATTTAATACTGATGCCCAATCGTGGGTCTCAACTGTCACCAAATCAAACTATATTCCAATTATGTCAGTTGGAAAACATAAAAATAAATTATCCTTCACATTTATATTAAATGCATCTACTTAGTGGGCCCTTGTGTATTTTATTGTAAGCATACCTCAAAGTAGAACTCCAACATATACCACAACGGAAAAAAAAGAATAATTTTGTGGGAAAGGAAACTTCGTGTTGAATCTTCAAAACGTGGTTACACAGCAAAGAAACAGTCTTTCTACCAGATTTAAAGTTTTATTTAGACTTAAGGTTTCACGTAGAAATGAAGTCAAATTTTGATTGTGTGCCTTCTCGAATCTCATCCTTGAAGGGCCCATCTTGTAGAATACCTATATGTTCTTCCATTTGAGGTTTATTAAGAACACCAAAACTCGAATGGAAAGAAAAATTGGGGGAAGAGAAGGGGGAAGAAGATACCTTGATCTCCCTATTAAATAAGATACCAGACCAGAAAAAAGATACCAGATCATTAATTACAAAATTAAAAATTTCATCAAGTATAACCACAGCCATTCAGCAATGCAATGAACCCCATTATGGCAAAACATTCAAAAAATAGTAAAATACATTACTTTCAAAAGAAAATACACATTTAGAAAATTGCATCTATCCACTTGTTTAAACATGCACATGCTAGGGTATAGACACTTGAAACCCCCAAATGTTCAAATTCCAACTTTTTATTGTCCATGGATTATATTAATGTAGTTGCTTCTCCTTACTAATTTATTTGTTTGCACGCTACCCTGTAAAAATTCATGTAGTCATTTAAACTCAATAAATCAATGCAGTACATTTACTCACCAAAAATTTAATCTTTTTTCTATTTATTAAAACAGAATACCAAATCCTTCTTCTACCAACCAAAAGTCCCCACCCCACCCCCCCAACAAAGAAAAAGCAATTCTTTGAACTTTTCACCAACAAATACAGCTCCATTGACGTGAAAATTTTATTAATAATACATATATCCGCTTAAGCTTCGTTTGGCACAGCGGATTAGTCCATATAAGGAATTTAAGATAAAAAGGTGGACAGTTCTTTGAGTTTTTCTTTCAAAGTAATGTAATTTACTACGTATTTTTTATCCAGCCTAAACCTACCTCCAACCTCCGTATTAAGTTATATGATGATAGTACAAACGATTATCGTAGCCTTAGTGATAAAGGAGGTAGGAGGAGGTTTTCCTAGAAGAAAACACGGGTATACTCACGTGCATGAACATACAAATTGTGATATGCACATAAAGATTTCTTTTTGTATCAATGCTATAATAAAAAGTATTTGCTACCATCAAATTCCAAAATCAAGTTCATTGGATACAACGGCCTGCTTAAAAACAACCATTTACTCAAGCAGTGACAAATGCCAATATGGTAACACATTGAAAGTAGAAACAGACAAAATTTGTCAAACAAAACCAGAAAAGAAAAGAACAGAAACATGCAAACAATCGTACAAATAAATTCTGAACCTTAATTTCCAAAAAGAAAAGTTTCAGTTTCTTTTCTATCAATTTATAAGCATAACTAATAACCCAACAGATGCTGCAAAGAAAAATAAAAACCGAATCTTGCTTTTTACCTAAGAGCATCTTTCCAAGAAAATGCCTTACCTAGTAAAATAAAATGTTTGTCCAAGAAAATATTTTTTTAAAAACATATGTACACACATAGTTACATATATATATGTATCTTTAAAAGTGAGTCACTAACGTTTTCATGATCCATGTGGCGAAGTAGCTTGATCTCGCGCAGGGTCCTCTTCGCGTCGATTTTGTTATCAAAAGCATTGGCTATCTTCTTAATCGCCACATACTCATTCGTCTCCGAATTCAAAGACGAGCTAAAAAGGGAAATTTAACAAAGAACAAAAATTATTTTCAATTATTATACCAATAATGAAAAGGGGATTCTGAATTGAAATTTTACTACCATACGATGCCGTATGCTCCTTTTCCGATGGGCATGATTGGGGGTTTGTATTTGGAAGTGACCTCGAAAACGTTACCAAAGATGTTATACTGGATAAATCGCCCACCGTGGCTCAGTGTCGCCGGTATGTGCTCGGTAGGTTGCTGGCCCGGATACGGCGGTGGCACCGCCTCTGACATCGCGGTGTCTACCGGCTGAGCTCCACCATCCATGTCTGCTCTTTTCTGTCCGTTACGATAATGAAAATGGGAACTACTGGTTTTCTCTCTCTTTACTGTTTATATGTGAAGCCTTAACTTTCTCTCTCTACATATAGGCTTGTTTGGGTGGAAATCAAATCGAACAATCAAAATCAATCACATATTTATGTGTCTCACGTCTTTTTAATCACACATTTTTAAAACTTCTATCACGATCTACTGAAAATCTAATTTTAATCCACACCAAACACTCTCATAATCATGTATCTATTGATTTAGGAATAGGAAAATCTATGGGGGCCAGATATCTCGAATTTCATTTTCCTTTCTTTTTATGTGTTTTATCCTTTTGGTTTTAGAAGAATATCATGAAATTATTTAGTTTAGACAAATAAAATGTTATTAAGGGCATGTTTGGACCCTATTTTTTGTGTGAATGTATTTTAGAATAGTAAAATGATGTAGATCATGCAATTACAAATGAATAAAAGGAATTTGAATTGCGTGTAATATTATTTTATTGAAGAATGTGTGGTTGAAAAGAAAAAAGACACAAATGTATTTTGAAAGAAATATGGATCAAACGAGCTCTAATGATATAGACAACGGTAAGGAAGAGATACATTATATAATTCAACAATTCGTTTCAAGTTTCGCAATACATTTCACAGTTAAGTAGATATAAAAATCAACTTTAAGACAGTCCCCTATGTGAGCACCAAAACATCAAAATGGTGTAAAATTTGGTGCAAAGGTACTCCAATATGGTACCAAATCTTGCACCATTTTACCACTTTTTTTATTTGTGAAAAGAATAATTGGAGGATATTTGTGTCATTTG
>CAIGRH010197801.1:0-11704 GCA_903798295.1 Fraxinus nigra
AACCAAACCAATCTGTTTTTTATTCATATACCCATTCGGATATTTAATTTTTGAAGAACTACTCGGTTCGGTAAAAAAAATTTCCTACTTCCATGAAAAATTAAGGTTATCAAACAGGTTCTAAATGTAAAATAAAAAGGAAAATAAAGACAAAATAGAAGAGGAGGTTCGAGATAATTAAATGATTAATTATCAACCTTTACATTTCGTTACTACTCGCAGAATAAAAAATAAAATATTATAGTTTGCTGGCTCACTTTTACAGAATTTTATACTTCCCTTATCCATCTCATTTCTTTCGTCCGCATGAACAAAAAATTCACATGACCAGTGAAAATCACATAGGGCCATTAACAGTGTTAAAACTTGAGAGTTAATTAAATGAATAATCACCGATATTTACATTTGGTTACTACTTGCTCATACTTGAAATATTAAAATAGAATGAAAAAAAAAAGTGGTCAAAGTCATTGAAATTTTTATTTTATACACTGGAAAATTTCGTTTGTTTATTAATAGACCAGAAAAGGGAAAGAGAATAACTGAAAATAAAATATTTTTATTTGCTCACTCACTTTTATACAATATTACTCATCTATCATCCGTCTGAATTTCCTTTTTGTCCTTACTTTATTTTACATACTTCTCATTCTACATAATTTAATGTCAAAATTGTAAAGTTGAAGCAAAAATTCTTGAAATGTTTGTATCAGTGTATGAATATTGCTATGCAAATAGACATAACTTATTGCTAAATACTGACATTTTGATCGGTTAAAATTCCATCTAACTTCAAATAATAGTTCTTTAGCTAAGAATTCTTACACAATATACAAGTTGCCTTCAGCAAAGAAAAAAAAAATGGAATACTTGAAACACATTTTATAAATCCTACATATTTAAAGAGCTATTAAGAATGAAAACACAGATCATCTCTAATTCTATAAAACTAAAATTTCTGGGATAATTTTCTTGCAGCCATTAGGCTTTCCGTCTACCAGATTGTCGTTTTCTTGATGAGACGACATCTTCAATGAATAGTTTCAAAAACATGTGCAAGCTCGTTGAACTTGTCTTGCTTAAGTAAACTTGCATATACATCGAGCAAAGTCTCTGAAGTATAGGTCTCTATTGTCTCGAATTTTCTCACTCGCCCTTACTCTCATCTGCTACGTGGATTTTTTGCCCCATGTGAACGAACGGAATCGAGATGGATGATGAATGGGTCACATTATGTAAAAGTGAGTAAGCAACCAATAACCATTTGTTTTGATTAAGCAAGTAGTAACCTGAGGTAAATGTTGATGATTACACATTAATTAACTCTCAAATTTTAATATTGTTTATTTTCAAGTAGAATTTTTATCTGTGACGTGAACTTTTTTGCCCAGTTGGTTGAACAGAATTAAGATGGGTAACATTGTGTAAAAGTGAATGAGTAACCAATAACCTTTTATTTTTGAGAGGGCAAGTAGTAACCAAATGTAAATGTGGTGATTATTCATTTAATTAACTCGAGGAGTTTGTGGGCTCGAGTGTGGTAGAAAGATAACATGGTGGTATTGGTTTTGCTATCTTTCTTATTTTACATTTTTCTTTAACTTATTATTTGTTAGTGGTATTTAACACAATCTAGGTGACAATTATCACACTACAACTTATATTGGTTTATGGTATCTTAACTTCCATGTCCGACCTAGAGTTGCTCGAGTAACCAACCCAATGCACATCACACCTTGGGTTAGCTTTATCCCTTTTGGAGAGGTGCCTCGTTCTTGGGGTCAAGGACAACCTCACTATTGGCCCGTGAGTCGGTCCCATTTTACTTCGGCGACCCTCGACCTTGCACAAGTCCACCATGAGTTTCACTTTCTGGCTATTGTAAGGAGTCTTATTCCGTCGTCTCCTACACTCTAGTCCCAATAGGAATTCAAAAGCAACTGGGAGTCCAATCATAACTAATTTGAACGTGGTTATCTCACGTGTTTCAATCTTTGCAGGACAACACCTCTTATGCAGTATCCCTAATTAATTGTTTAGGTATACAATCATTAAATACATTATAACTTCACCCACTTATATTCTCTCCAACAGCTTTCTGACTTGAGCATTAGGGGGTTATGTGAACAATTCACTTAGCCGTTTAAGTAGGTTGTTCAAAGGTCTTGTTAGTGCTTATCCCTCATATTTTTTCAGCTCGAGGTCAAGCCATCCTAGGTACGATTTTAGTAGCATCATTGGCGCTGTCTATAGGAAGAGCTACTGAAAGACATGGTATACACGATCAAGACGTCATACTTTAGGTTGCTGATAAGTGTATTTTGTACACTTATCTTGACCATTAAATTAGAGTATTTGTTAGTGATTTGGATGAGTTATAGCTTAATTTTGTGTCAATTATGTTTGTTAAATTAAACTCAATGCAAATTGGTAAAATTAACATATGTTCAATAGCCGCGTTTTAAACTTATTGTGAGTCTCACAACACTACAATAAGCAACTAATTATCTGATTGTTGGCCAATCAATTAAATAATGCAATGTGTATACAAAGTTAATCAAGAAACGCAAGAAATAAACTAAACTACTAGTATTGAATTAAAACAAATAAACAAATAAGGTTCATCTTCATCAAATACAAAAGCGGATATAGCCTAACATGTTAATAAATAAATTATAAGAAGAATAATAGAAAAATACCACCCGAATCATGAAATAAATCAAAAGATGTGGATATTCTAACCTAATGTTAAATTCTTCAAAACTTTAATGTAATTGACCTTCAATTCTTTGCAATGGCTTGATCTTCTCTCTCAAAATATAGCAACTAGCATCTTTTCTTGATGAATTTGATGATATTATTGTGTATGAGGAGGCAAGAGAGGTTTTTTTTTAATGTGTAGCCCTCATTCGTTATTCATAAGAGCCAGAAAATAGGTCAAAATCGCATCCAATTTGGTTTCCAAAAGAGTTTGAATCGCGAAAGGAAACTAAAGATTCGTTTACAGAAATGGCCCACACTAGCACATTAACATAACTACTACTACGCCGTAGAACCAAATGGCTCTCGATTTGGGAAAAATAGGGTGCCGCGCTCGCCATGAATTGCCTCGCCCGTGCGCAGGTTCGCTTCGATTCGTCCCTAAGAAACTTTCGGTATTTTGGCCATGACTTTCTTCACAAATATTCGATTGAGTTGATTCAAAATGCGTTGGGAAGTTAATTTTAAGGGATACAATTCTTCATAAAAATTTCCAATTCGAATGTTTGTTATCCTAAAAATGGGTCTCAAATTGAGCCTAAAAATCCATAGCATAACTTCTTTGGTTGGAATTCTGAAAATACTTCCACAATATCTCATTCATTTGACCTCCAATTACATCTTATATGATCTTCAATCATTGTTTTGTGCTCCGAATCAACTATTGGATGTTTACACTTTGATCCCCAAACTTTGAATTTCCTTCATTTTCGCACATTTTTCACTCATTTCTTCCAAATCCACTAATTTTCATTAAGTTCAACCTAACAAATATAACTAACACAAAATTAAACTTTAACTCATCTAGATTAGTAATAAATACTCTAATTTAATGACATATATAAGTGTACAAAATACATTTATCAGCTGCTCTACCCAAGGCTTAATTTTGCGCTTTCGTTCCCAAGGACCCTTTGCTGTTGGGGGAGAATCCCGTACTCATTTTGGGATCAACATGAGGATAACTTCCTTGAGGATACACCAAACCATCACGTCGAAGAGTATCCCCAGCTCTCGTGGTACCTCCACCGCTAGTAATGTCAGATGCGTTCAATGACCCCATGAACTAGGTTTGTACTTTGTCCTAATCCTTAGGCCAATACATTTTGTCTCCAACTTAGCCCCTATAGCATTTAGGTTTACCTTCACAGCATCTAAGTTCGTCCAACATTATCTGATACCTTTTCTTGTATACCCAATGTATCCGCCTACATATTCTACTCCATTCTCGAAACTATCACATGTCTCCTTAGGCTCATCCAATACCAACATATGCTCTCCATATATTCCTCATATACACTCTTTAAAGAGTGTGAGAACTTGATCTTTCAATTCAACCTCAGTACTTACAAGTCCTCAATAATACCATTTGACAATGATCCCGAGCATACTACAAGCTCGTCATGTTAATGCTAGATCAATTAACTCCAATCATTAAGTAAGGGTTGTCAAAAGTCCCCTAATAAGGTAATTGAGCTCTTCAAGATGAGCAAAAAATACAATAGATAGGAGGTAAAGGGGCTTACGAGCTTGCTTAGAAAATTGAGCCCCAGCACTAAAAAGTATGATCAACTATCCATCTTGTGATGTTGATCCCAAGCTGACAATTCTGAAGCTCATCTTAGTGATTTCTTGGGCTTTACGTACGTCATTATCTCGAAATTTAACATCCTTATAAAGAAAAAGAACTTACCTGGCCTCTCGAATCAAAGATAAAAACAATTATGACGACTTTCTTAAAGATCACGACGACACTATAGATGAATGCAAGAAGTTACAGAAAGAGATATTGATGTTGATCAAGAGAAAATTCCTTGGGAATTAAACTCATGGTCTTGGAACAGACCTCGACATATGTCTATGATTGACACAATCAACATTATCATTGGGAGGATAGCTTCTAGCAGAAATCAGGTGATAGTTAAAAGTATTATACTTGAGCTTCTTCCTCCACCATTTCTTTGTAGACTACCGATGATGACATCGTGTTCAACAAGAAAGATATGGAAGGTATCATCACTTCGCAATGTGACATCATGGTTATTTCAGTCGTCATAACTAATTTTAAGGTAAAGAGAATATTGATTGATAATGAAGGGTCCGTTTTTCATAACTTTTACTTTTACTTTTACTTTCTATAAAAGAGTTTTTGAAGGAAGCTAATTTAATTTTTGTTTGGAAACTAATTTTTAAGCACTTCATATTCCAGAAGTACTTTTAGAGGGAGCCACATTGAACCAGTTTCCTCTAAACGCTCTTCTAACTACATGATGCACTTTCATAAAATAAAATAAATAGGTCCAAAAGCAACTTTTAAGTCTCAAAATCTCCTTCCGACTTTTCAAAAGTCATGCCAAACATGCCTGAAAGGCAGTTGATGTCCTAACTTTGGAAAGTTTCCATAAGATGAACTCACCAAGGAACAAGCTACACCCTATCCATACCCTACTACAGTCTTTGCATGGAGCATAGTCTAACTAGAAGGCATCACTGGCCTACTTATAACCTTCAACATCGACACCAACAGATCACCTGTATGGTTTCCTTTTAGTGGTAAATATCCCAATAGCCTATAATGCCATGCTCTGAAGGTCTTTCCTTCACTTGGATGTTAAGTTCCTACCAATTACAGGGATTGATGTTGTACAAGAACACCATAATATGGCTCTATCCTGCTATGTCAACATTACCAAGGGCATCGGGTCCAACGTCTTTCCCATCACCCTTGACCCTGACTTCAAGTAAAGACTTTCCCAAATAGACGAGTTGGATGAAGAAAAGTCAATTCAGATCAACAATAGCCTCACTAGTTTAGAATGACAAAATGTATTCACCAAATTAGAATGACAGAAAAAGGTAAGGAAAATGCTTCATTCATGACATATTTATGCATCATCTACTATGAAATCATTTCTTTGATTTGAACACAGGGACAATATAACAAAGGTTAGTCAATAAGGTATTTAATGACCTTATCGAAAAGACCATCGAGGTCTACGTTGATGATATGGTCATCAAGATCCTTAACTCATTATACCATATATTTTACATCGTGGAGGTCTTTAACACTCTCATGCATTATCAGATAAAGCTCAACCCAACAAAAAGTTCTTTCGAGGTATTTTTGACAAGTTCCTAAGTTTCATACAAGAAGAGGTATTTATGTGAATCCTGACAAGATAAAAGCTATAGCGATCATGGAGTCACCTAAAAATAGGAAAGAGGTGTAGAGACTAACAAGGTGAGTAGTAACACTTGACTGATTCATGTTACACATAGTAGATAAATGTAACTATTTATTCCAAATACTTAGAGGCAAAAAGGACTTTAGTTGGAGTAAAGAGTGTGAGAATGCTATCCAAGAGTTGAAAACATACATTATATCTCTACCCAAATTTGTTAAACTCGAGCCAGATGATATATCTTTCTTTACATTGCCATTCGGATCACACATGAAGTGTAGTACTAGTGAAAAAGGTAATAAGTAAAAGCACCATATCTATTAGATGAGCAAGGTCATCATTAATGTAGAAATTTGGTATACCTTGGTAGAATAGCTAGCTCTTGAATTCTTCAAGGCAATAAGAAAACTAAGGCCCTAGTTCCAAACTCACCCCATTATTGTCCTTACAAATTATCTCTTACGATAAATCTTCCAGAGGCCGAGCTTTTCGGATGATCGTTAAAATAGACTATTGAACTAGGAAAGTTTGACATTGAGTATAAGCCTACCTGCTACTAAAGCTTAAGTCTTAATGGAACCACCCCAAGACCTCAGGGTTCAACGACTATTAGTAGTGCAGAGGCCCAGGATATTCAACAGATATTTATTGTAGAATGGATATCCAAAGCCTCTGGATCATATGCGAGTATTATCTTGACCAGCTAAGGAAAATTAGCAGAACTACAATGTGCACTCTGATTTAGGTTTTCGGCCACAAATAACCAAGTAAAGTATGGGGTAGTTGTCATTGGACTTGAGCTCGCTCTAACATAGGCATCAAGTATGTCATGGTTTATGCCAGGATTTCCAACCACTCATAGCTAGCCGTTAATCAAATCTATAGGACTTTTGATAAGTAGGAAGAAGAAACAGACATGTATAACCTTAAAGTCCATGGCCTCAAGAGATGATTCAGAACTTGTAAAATACTCAAATGCCCCATGAAGAAAAAGATCATCACCGATGCATTCTCGTGCTTTATTTTCATGAACATTGATGGTCTAAGAAGAAACATTCACACCAAGATCATGGTGGAACCTATCGTAACACATTCGTCTGAAATCTTGGACATTGACCTCGAGCCCTACTAACTCTACCCAATCATTACGTATCTTTATGATGGTAGGATCCTCAAGGATCTTAGAGTTTTCAGAAGCATCGATGCTTGGGCTTTCAGGTACTGCATCGTCTAGTATACATTTTTCTAACGAATCCTGATTAGAAAGAAAAAAGGCCTTTCCTGTAGTAAGCTTGAGCCTTTGGGAAAGTTGAACCTTTTTTTTTCAAAAATAGATATTAGAAGCTATTCATCTATAGCAATTATTTTAGGTCAAGCACCTATCTATAAAGTTTTCAAATTGGGGTCAAGGACAAATAATGGTAAGATATTGAAAAATAGGTCAACGGCCTGCAATCGTTCGAGGCTATCTATCCCTGGGTAAGCTTGAAGGTGGTTAGGAGCTCGATGATAACGAGGTGTGTAGGCCACCTAAAGCCTCATTTGAGAGGATCCCTAAAGACAACTATCTCACAAGATTTGTAATGGTGCTTCTTGTCATCACACCAAGGATAGTGATGGCAACGGGACGGGTTCGGGGCAGGGCACCCCCGCCCCACCTTAGACGGGGCGGGACGGGGCAGGGTCTTGCCCTGTTTTTTTTTTAAACCAAAAATTTTCAATTAAATACAAATTTAAAATTTTATAATCCAAAACAAACAACACTTAAAATAACTACATCAATATCCAAACCAAGCAATGAAAATAAACAATGTCCAAAATTAAACAAACAATGTTCAATTTTTTTTTAATCTTCGCGGGGCGGGTTCATGGCGGGGCACCCTCGTCCCGCCCCACGACCCGAGGCGGGGCGGCAATCCCCGCCCCTCCAACCCATCTGGGTGGGTTTTTTTCGCCCCATTCGAGGTGGAGCGGGGCGGGTTTTTTTGCCATCTCTAACAAAGGACCCTTACCTTGTACCTCTTTGAAAGCTTGAAGTCTCAAGCCATGGCTACCACCACATGCTTTTTATATGAGCAAGGTATGTCGGACACCTCTAGATGACCTCTATTCTTCGGTCTGATTGGTATTCCTACATGTGTGTGCCCGATGCCTTCAACATGATCACTCAGCTCAGTGTCCTCAGCCTCAGCCTCATCTTAGTCACTCGCCTTGGGGTAATAGTTCTCATCCCATCCTGGTCACTCTTTCTGGTCGTCTTTACACTCTCATCACTAGAGTCCAATGACTTGAGGGTTGCGGCTAATCTATCCCTTTCTACCATCTCTACACTTCGATCCATATGCTCTATAAGAATGCAACTAAGACTAGGAATAGATTAAGAACAAGTTAATTCCTTACCTCTAAGTCGGGTGCTAGAGCTATTTGCTTACTAGGATTTGGTGAAAATGAAAGTGAAATATTAAAACGAGGGATATTTATAAGGGATTACTATGACATGATGATGCATGTCCGACACCTCATTATTACATGATAATATACAAAGTGGCGACACATCCCTTCAAAATGATTTGATCGCTACATGCGTGATGCCTACGCTATTGGGAAGGGTGCTCCTAACTTTGAGCTTGGCCTTGATGGTTTATAACTTCCTCGCTCGGGGGCCATTGATAGTATTATAACTTCCTAGCTTGACGTCTCATCTTAGGTTAGTTTTATGCCTTGGGGCGGCGCCTCATCCCCAGGGTCAAGGACCCATACCCCTATGAGTCGATCCTGTTTCACCTTGGTGATCCTTGACCTTCTGTAGGTCTACCCAAGTTCCATTGTTATATTGTGGCAATGAGTCCTATTCTATCACGTCTCCTACACTCGAGTTCTAATGAAATTTTGAAGCCATCAGAAATTCAATCATATCTGATTTGCTAGTTGTTATTTCACAGGTGTTTCAATCCTTACAAGACTAAACCTCTTACAAACATTACGCCTCTATTTGGGCTCAATTTTAATTTTAATGCATTTTTTTTCCTTTTTTATTTTAAACCACACTTTTTTCAATAAAATAATCTATATTCATGCCTAATTCATTATTCAAGTACACAATCATTATTTACACTACATCCTCACACACATATATATTATCTCCCACTGCTTTTTGATTTAAGTATTGGAGGGGCTATGAGAACATTTACCCTAGACTTTTTACATGTCATTCGAAAGTCTTGTTCAAGCTCATCCCTCGTATCTTCCCAACTTGAGACTGGACAAACCCTATATACGATTTTTGGTTGCATCACTAATATTAAGCACCATGGGTGCTTGCCATAGCACTTTTCATTAAGTATAGTGGGTCCTATTTTAGTTCTCAAGAGTCAAGGTACTGTCCAATAGCTAAACTAGTTCTATCCATCTATTGAGGACCAATAATACTACTAGAAAAGATTGATGGCAGTATTGTCAAGGAATGCAAGTTAGAAACTATATTACAAGAAGGTTTACAAATTGAGAACTAGTTATTCATGACAGGTCATTTACGAGCTGTAATGTAATAATATTATAATAGTGATTGTGAAGCCTTAAATGAGAATGGTGTAATATTTTGGGAGCTTATATTATTATATTACGTTGGAATATTAACTCCTTGGGATCGAAATCTGCTTAAATAAACTCCGACCAAGGTACTATACGATGGATATAATGTTTGCACTTCTATAGTTTCTACAAATCGCCATAAAATATTTGGACACATTGATGCATATGTTTTGGACCATGTTCATTGTATCCATAAGACATAGAATCATATGAAAGAAATCAATTAAGTCTATACGGAGTTGATAATAATAATAATAATAATAATAATAAGTTCAGAATCATTTGCTCTGATTCGGGGAAAATTATGTGCATCTTAAGCCCTGTTTAATTGCCACATTTTTCATTGAAAATGTCACATTCGAGAAAAACGAATTCCACTTTAATCGTTTGATTGAAATGTGAAAATGGAAACCGAATTCTAAGGTACAACCACTTTAAACTGCATTTTCTTTGTTTTCATGGAAAACGAATTCTTATGGGTTTGGTAGATTTTTATTTTCCAATTAATATAGAATTGAAATTTCTTTCCACATTTGCCTATCAAATGGATCTTTAGTTTCTTATTTAATTACCATGTAAAATAATATAAAAAATGATAACTAGGATTCCACAAGTGTGTTAATTTGGCTAAGCAATAATCACTTCAATTTAATTGAAATCGACGTGAGCTGACCAAATTATTATAATAGAGTCTGGTTCAAGTGTGTACCCCTACTTTCATGGACCAGAAGTTTGACTCCAGAGGTTCCATGCCTCAAGGCAGCCTTTCGTGCCGATTGGGGAGATAAACATTCTCACCTTGTAACACCTAAACTCGCACAATCTTTTCCCCTAAGGTTATTAGTTTTTCGCATATATTCCTTTATTTTGTCCCAAACACCTTAATTTTGCGAAAATATACATGTTGTGATTAATGAAGAGGTATAATCCTATTGCTTCCTAGTTTGATAAAATTATCTATTTATTTGTAAATTGTATTTAAGGTAATATAATTCTTAATTTCTTGTTGTCCCCTTCCTTTCACTAAGTCAACTCAGTCTATATATAAAGAATCAAGTTCAAAATTATTAAATTTAGATTCAATCAAAGTCAAACATATGCGATTCATCTTGAGAAAGGAGTATAATAATTTTGTTAAGTTTCAATCACAGTCACACTTGTTTTAACTAAAATATTAAGTTTCTACTTTTTGTTATTCTATAATAATTTAACATTGGTTTTCACAATAATTACAATCAACTTTTATTTAATATGAAAAGACCAATAAAAAATAATTAGGAATGTTAGATAAACAGAAAATCATCAATATAGACATATTCTAGTCAACACTTTCTCATTCTTATTAAAATGCAAGAGGATAGCATGGAAATATTGTATGGGCATCTAATGAAGAACAAAGCAGCATTTTCTTTTTAAGTACAGGTACTTCACAGGGACTTAAATTAATTTTTCAATGGATTTGATGAAGATGCAGTTTATTAAATTAATATTTTTACCTTTTAATTTAATATTTTGGAATCCAAGCTGGTTTAAATAAAGTGTGGAAAGTAGCTAGGCGTTAGAAGATGACCCTTTTTTATTTAGTAATTATAAAAAAATAACATAAAATAATAATAATAAAAAGGTCGTATTTAAGTCGACAAACCAATCATTTTTGGACTAAATGCAATCATGTTAGTAAGATTGAATTATTGTCTTGATCATCGAAAAAGGGAGGCTAACACAATCATGATCAGGTCGATGAATTTTGTAGCTGCTTCTCTAAAAATCGATGAGTATGAGTCGGGTCTAGACTAAGAATCGAAGAACCGAAACTAAATAATTTTTTTATTTTTTTATTGAATTAATTAAATCATTTTATTTTTTCTAAATAAATTAACAAATTAATTAAATAAATCAGATCATTTCATAATTTTAAGCATTAGAAGATGACCCTTTTTTATTTAGTGATTATAAAAAAATAACATAAAATAATAATAATAAAAAGGTCATATTTAAGTCGACAAACCAATCATTTTTGGACTAAATGCAATCATGTTAGTGAGATTGAATTATTGTCTTGATCATCGAAAAAGGAAGGCTAACACAATCATGATCAGGTCGATGAATTTTGTAGCTGCTTCTCTAAAAATCGATGAGTATGGGTCGGGTCTAGACTAAGAACCGAAGAA
>CAIGRH010197813.1:0-15593 GCA_903798295.1 Fraxinus nigra
ACTTACCTCAAAAGGAAAGAAGAGAAAATGTGTCCCAAATTCCACAATCATCCCCTATTTATAGGGGATGAGAAGGGTTTGATGTGCAATTTCTTAAATTGCACTTTAACCCTTATTATAATTATGCAAATATCTTATTTCCTTATAAAATCACACTTTTGATCTTTGGGTAAATATGCAATTACCATTTTTTAAATTGTAATCCTTATAACAATTATACTATTAATTTAATTAAGTCCCTAAATTTTATTTATTTTTTAATTACTTTCTAAAATATTAAAATCTTTGCTAGAAATTTTCGAGATGTTACATTATCCCCAACTTAAAGAAATCTCATCCTCAAAACTTAAAACCTATCAAATAATTCTGGATATTTAATCTTCATATCTTCTTCTTATTCCTATGTTGCTTCTTCTAAGATTTGATTTCTCCACAAAACCTTGACAAATGGAATACATTTGTTTCGTTATTGTCTGACCTCTTGAAGTAAAATTGTCACTGGTCTTTCTTCATATGTTAAATTAATTTCTAGATCCATTGGATTATCCGGTAATGTATGTAAAGCATTTGGAACATATTTCCGAAGAGTAGAGACATGAAATATAGTATGTATTCGATCCATTGAAGTTGGTGAGTTCAACTTATATGCTACTTTACCAATCTGTTCCAAGATTTCAAAAGGACCAATATATCTGGGACTAAGTTTTCCCTTTTTCTCGAACCCAAATACCCTTTTCATCGGTGCTATTTTTAGAAACACTTTGTCTCCGACTGCAAATTTTAATGGTCTCCTTTGTCTATCGGCATACTTTTTTTGATGATCTTGAGCGGTAGCAAGGCATTGACGAATAATTGTTACTGCATCAACCATATTTCATACTAGTTCTGGCCCTAAAACCCATTTCTCTTCAACTTCATCCCAATGTATAGGCGATCTACACTTGAGGCCATATAAAACCTCAAAAGGAGCAATTCCAATCAAAGACTTGTAAGTATTGTTATATGAAAATTCTATCAAATGTAGATATTTGTTCCATTTTTCCTGGAAATCTAAAGTACAAGCGCGTAACATATCTTCTAATGTTTGAATGGTTAGTTCTGACTGGCCATCTGTCTGAGGATGGAACATTGTACTAAAGGAGAGTCTAGTACCTAAAGCATGGTGTAACCCTTTCTAGAATGCCGACAAGAATCGAGGATCCCGATCAAATACTATTGATGTTGGAATGTAGACGTACAATTTCTTTTACATATAATTGGGCATATTGTTCCGAGGTAAAAGTGGTTCGAATAGGCAAAAAGTGTGTCGACTTAGTTAGTCGACCCACTATAACCCAAATAGCATCGTAATTCTTTTCTGTTTGCGGTAATCCCACCACAAAATCCATCTTAATCTTTTCCCATTTCCATTCAGGTATTTGAAAAGGTTGGAAAAGTCTTGTTGGGCGTTGATGTTCAGCCTTAACTTGTTGACAGGTTAAGCACTTACTCACATATTCTGCGATGTGACATTTCATTTTCGGCCACCAAAAATGGAGTTTAATATCACGATACATTTTTGTAGCTTCTGGATGAACAAAATATAGAGTGTTTTGTACTTCCATGCAGATCTCAGTTCGAAGAGTTGACTCACTAGGTATATAAATTCGATTATGGAATAAAATTACTCTGTCTTTTGCTATTTGGTACACTGAATTTTTTCCATCCAAAATCTGCTGACGAATCCGTTTTAAAGTTTGATTAATCAATTGTTGTTCCTTGATACGTTCCCGTAATGTAGGTTGAGCCGTAAGATTCATATTTCCACAAATTTCTAGGTTAAACAGTTGAACTTCTCGTTGTAATTGTACTGGTAACTTAGTTCCATGCAAAGTCTTTTAACAAAGGGCATAAGCTACAACATTAGCTTTTCCGGGATGATAATATATATTATAATCTTAATCATTGACTAACTCAAGCCATCACCTTTGTCGCATGTTCAATTCCTTTTGAGTGAAAAAGCATTTCAAACTCTTGTGATCTGTATAAATCCCACAACATTCTCCATAAAGGTAATGCCTCCAAATCTTCAATGTAAACACCACAACGGCTAATTCTAAATCATGGGTAGGGTAATTCTTTTCATATTCCTTCAATTGGCGTGACGCATAAGCAATAACCCTACCATTCTGCATTAAAACACATCTAAGTCCATTTCTAGAGGCATCACTATACACCACAAACTTTTCGGAGGTAGACAGAATAGCTAGTACTAGTGTTGTAGTCAACCTATTCTTAAGTTCTTGAAAAATTCACTTGCATGCCTCCGTCCAATTAAAGGTACTCCTTTTCGAGTTAATTGAGTTAATGGAATGAAATCCTCGAAAATCCCTTGACAAAAGACGATAATATCCTACAAGTCCCAAGAAACTTCGAACTTCCGTGACGGTAGTCGATCGTGGCCAATTTGTTACAGCTTCGATCTTACTCGAGTCAAATCTCGTTTGCAGAAACCATATGCCCAAGAAATACTACTTGCTTAAGCCAAAATTCACATTTCATGAATTTTGCAAAAAAGCTTATTGGCTCGTAAAATATATAGAGACTCGTAAATGTTGAACGTGTTCTACTTCACTCTTAGAGTAAATAAGGATATCATCAATAAAAACGATAACAGATTTGTCTAAATATTCTTTGAACACTCGATTCATTAAGTCCATAAAAGAAACATGGGCATTAGTTAAACCAAATGACATGACCAAAAATTCATAATGTCCACATCTAGTATTGAAAGCAGTTTCGGTATATCTTCTTCCTTAATCTTTAATTGATGATATCCTGAACGAAGATCAATCTTGGAGAATATTGTGGCACCTTGAATTTGATCAAACAGATCATCTATCCGAGGAAGAAGGTATTTTTTCTTGATTGTCACTTTATTTAGTTCTCGATAATCAATACAAATTCTCATTGTTCCATCTTTTTGCTTAACAAACAAGACCGGAGCACCCCAAGGAGAAAAACTTGGTCGAGTGAATCCTTAATCTAGTAATTCCCGTAATTGTAATTTCAACTCTTTAAGCTCTGTAGGTGCCATGCGATATGGGGTTTTTGATATAGGATGAGTGCCAAGAATTAGATCAATGGCAAAATCAATTTCTCAATCAGGAGGTAGTCCAGACAACTTTTCAGAGAAAACATTAGGAAATTCTTGAAGTACTGGAATTTTATCTAAAGAAATTTCTGGTTTGATTTCGGTATTATAAATATGGACCAAATAACCTTCACCACCTTGTCATATCATCTTCCGTGCTCTAATAGCTGATACCATCAACGTAGATAAATGTTTGACTATTTCTTGGAAGGTTACTAATTCACCATTTGATAAACGAAAAGTAACAATTTTCCTTGAACAATCTAGATTGGCTCGATACTTTGACAAACAATCCATACCCAAAATGACATCATAGTCTTTCATATCTAGAAGAATAAGTTTTACAGGAAGAGATTAAAGGTTGATCATCACCTCACAATTATTTATTATTTCTTTAGCTTGTAATGTTCGGCCATATGGAATAAGTACCTCTAACTTAGACTTCAAACTATCAGTTAGCAAGTGAGTCCTTCTAACCATGCTAATAGATATAAAAGAGTGGGAAGATCCAGAATCAAATAAAGTATAAGCAAAAGCTCCAGCAATAGGAAGCTTACCAGCAATGACTGTTGGAGTGTCGCTTGAAGTACTTTCATTCAATATGTAAACCCTAACAATAACACGATTTCCATTATCCTTGATTTTCTCCATGCATACACGTGATATATGTCCTTGTTCACCACAATTATAGCAAGTAATACATGCACCAGTGTGAACCTTGTTACACTTAGGGCATACCGCACTACCAACTGGTTGACCGTCGGGACGTAACCTCTTCCCATGATTATTTTTTGGAGGTCGGGCATTATTTCGAGGCCATTGTCTAAAATGAGGTCCTGTATTTAAATTATTTGAATTGTTGCCTCTTTGCCAATGAGGTCGTTTAAGGAAATTAGAGTGGTGTCGCTCACGTGCTCTAACAATACGATTCTCTGCTTGCTCCGCTTCTAGTGCTCGTTCTGCGATATTGGCAAAAGTCATTCCTTGGGTGCCCACTATCTTCACATCTCTATATAAGTCCGGTCGGAGCCCTTCAAGAAATCGTTCCACCTTATGCTCATTAGTGCTGACTATATGAGAAGCAAAACGAGAAAGTTCCTCAAATTTTCTAATATACTCTACAACAGACATAGTCCCTTGTCGCAATTGAACAAACTCATTTAACTTTTGTTGTCTAGTAGCTGTGGTAAAATATTTACTTAGAAAAAGTTTCTTAAATTGAGTCCATATCATAGAATCTATGGACTCAATGCTTTGCACCGTATCCCACCAGAATCCAGTAATGTCTCGTAGCATAAATGCAGCACAATTTACCTTTTCAGTATCTAGAACTCTACTATATTTAAACATTTTCTCCCTCATATGTACACACTCTTTTGCTTTCATCGAATCAACAATTCCATAAAAATGGGAGGGTTTAGTTTCCTAAATCTCTCTCCAGCATTCTCATCAATTATTGGAGCTAGTGCAGCTTGTATATACTGATTAAGATGTTGTAATTGGATCTCCACTAACGCAGTCAACCACTCTACTACCGCGTCTCGATTATTTCCGTTGGTCGTAGATTCACTTGCATCAGCCATCTAACATAAAATATGCTTTTAAGCTTGTGACTAAAGTACGTACATTTAAATATTGGTGGAACAAAAGTCTAAACTTGCTTATGAATTTTTTTCATTTTCATAAATCTTAAGACAAACTACATATTTTCTAACTTATATAGGAAGAGTCCCTTAATATAATCATTCTCACTAGCAATTCAAAACAAAATTTTATTAAATAAATTCAGTACAAGTAATTTTAAAAAAAATAACATATGCATACCAGCATGTTGTTGTTTACTCAGTCCAGCTATACATGTTAAGTCTTCAGGATAATATCAAAACATTGGCTATGATACAACTCCTTCTAGTTGTGACATTCTACCCTTAATGTAATTAATATTTATTATTAATATTTTTTTTATCGTTATATATATTTTTATTTTAAAATCATACTAGGATATAATAATTTGTATTTAACTCAAGTAGACATTTCACAATAAAATCAAAATATATCAATAATATAAAGTGTTTAAAAGAACCGCCAAATTTATATTATACCAAAAGGGATCATGCTTTACTAAATACTGGTAACAAGTTAGCAATTTGACAATCCGAAAATTTCTATTCAAAAAAAGTGCGTGCTAATTTTCAAAAAAAAGTTTTCCTTGGATCTAACCTACAGCAGGCTCATGTGGCGACAACGTCAGTTAATCTATTCCATTTTCACTACATTCTTTCACTCTGTACCATCACCCTATTTTACATTATATCACTTACTGTCTACTTCACGAATATCGTAGTATTTACATAACGACACGTAATCAAGTTATATATATATCAATCACCACCATCACAAAATCTTTATATTTCTCAAAAGTTCCGTTCTCCTCATCCTCGTCAACATCTGTATAAAAACGAGTGTAGTGTAGGTAACATGTATAGCCGTGAGGTCCTCAGTAATCTGGGCATGTCTGATTGTTCGAATGACTTCAATTTCTCAGGGAGCCATCTACAGTACAAAATATAAAGCGTGAACGATAAAGCTCAGTAAATATGATTGTGCAATGATGTCAATCGAACATACTTGGGCCCAAATCCTTATTATAGTGTATTGTGTGAACTCAAAATAACATGGCTTTCACTTGTGCGCAAATCAATGCCAATGCATCCGTCCTTGCCCACTGAGACTCAAGATGCCACATCAGAATATAATATATATGAATCAAGTGTCAAACTCCAAAAGCCTATCCTTGGCTACCCTTAATGACCGTCGGGAGTCTTAAAGCGGTATATTCATTTGGACACAATAGTACAGTACACCTATAACGGGATTCACATTTAGAATTTTCAACCACACACTCCATGAGAATGACAACATAAGTATGCATGACCTTGAAAACGTATTATCTATACGTTTTCCAAATAAACTCAATGCACAATTGTCACACCACCATGTCACATAAAGAAAACAAACACATAACTTCACATATTAATGTATTTTGTATTGTAGTTGAAAAACATCAATATTTACCTTTTTCACGTTTTTCTTGATCAATATCTGCATTAATAAAATAATCTCTACATTAATCATATCTTATCATATTATCTCCCAGTTATCAAATCTAAACTAAACATACAAGATAATATAATTTACCTAGTGAAATACCCCTTGTAATAATACTAATAATGACACTAATTTACTACCAATAAACAATGATGATGATGATGATGATGATGATGGTAATGATGGAAATCCTCGTTATTGTTATAAAAGAAATCCCATAATTTATTTCTAAAATAAAATTAATACATATAAAAATTAAGCTAGCCAATACACTACCATATTATTTTCCATTTCATGTTTGGTCCATTTTTCATTTCATTTAACACACAAGTGCGTGTGTGTGTGTACTCATACCTATTAATCAATTTCTTATCAAACCCATATTATTCTTTATTAAATTTTCAACATACCTCACCCTTGACACTATGCATTATAATATTTTGCTTCTCATATATATATATTAGTAGCCCAATTTCCATAACCAATATCATGATGATATTAACAACTATTATACTAAAACATTTTATATCTCCACTTGAAACCATTTTTATCCATTTCATCTTTTAACCATCTTATCCCCAAATCTCTTTCACAAATTCTTTGATAATACAAGCTAAGTAAAGTAACTCGTTATTTCTTGAAATAACTTACAGATTTTTAAAACTTTTAGAGTTAAGATTTTGAAATAGAGAAATTATATTTCACCATCCTTGATTTAATTCATTAAATTTAACTCTAATTTTATCTTCCTTCAATTATTAAAGAACCCTAAAACAAGAATTTTAATTCCTACTCATAAATCAATTAAGTACTTAAAACAAATAATTAATTAAATTATTACCTAAATAAATAAATAATTAACTAATTAATTAAATTACATAAGGAAGGAAAGCTAGAAACTTACCTCAAAAGAAACGAAGAGAAAACATGTCCCAAATTCCACAAGGGATGAGAAGGGTTTAATGTGCAATTTCTTAAATTGCACTTTAACCCTTAGGGTAATTATGCAAATATCTTATTTCCTTTTAAATTGCACTTTTGATCATGGGGTAAATATGCAATTACTTTTTTTTAATTGTAATTCTTATGACAATTATACTATTAATTCAATTAAGTCCCTAAATTTTATTTATTTTTTAATTACTTTCTAAAATATTAAAATCTTTGCTAGAAAATTTCGGGATGTTACATGCAAGTTCAGAGTAGAGACGAGTTCGATGAGCATCTCTACGATTTATAATTGATGGGAATTACAATTATTTATTGTTAAATATCATGTTCAAGGTCATTACATGCGACAATAATCAATCATTTTACTTGTACATTAATAGGAGTCACGTTACACAAATATGTAACTCCATTAAGTCTTCACACACAACAACCAAAATCTGAATCGAATACCTGCTAACATGCAACAATTATACATCTGCAAATCATGCATTATCACTCACAATGTCATACTTTGGCAGTGGTCACATGTCAAACAAAAGAACTCACAAAATGCATTCATCGCTTTGTCAAATTGATGCAATTTTTGGCAACAAATACAGAGCCTTCAATGGTTAAAGTGGTTTGGAGAGAAAAATAATTTGCTATATTATAGGTATAGATTTAGGACAGAATATTTAAATATAGGAAAAATCTATTTGTACATAACTTTTTACATAACAGGTGCCCCTTCAATAGGGGGACTCCACTTGTCAATTCGGTAAAAGATTATGTAAAAAGTTCGGTACGCATAGTATAATCCATTTATCAATCCACAAGTTATTATCTCATTTAGACACCACTTGTTTGTCATTTGTTTTTGCTAATAAATTTCATAATGAGCTCCCACATAGGACCATTTTATATTCAAATTTCTACTAGTGGACAATGATAATAGGAAGTAGTAGGCTTTTCATTAATTTTGAGTCACAATTTGCCACTCAATTTACATGTCTTTTTAAGGTGATCACCCAAGATCAATTTTATGACACAGCTTATTTTTTCGTTCAATTTGATCACTTAATTGCAATTTTGTTTACAATTGTTATCAAAATTGACGAAAAACATGGCCTGATTTATGGGATTTGTTACGTGACCATTAGAATAAGTTTAACTCACCGGTCATTTACCAAGACTCACTTTCTCGAACGTGTAGAATTTGACGTGAAGTATTAGTAGCTAACAAGATCTTGTTGCCATTTTTCATATAATAAAGTTAGTTATACAAACATTATTGACAACCATGTTATTAAAATTCGGATGATTGATATAAAAAATAGTTTTTAACAATTTTTAAAATGAATGAATGTGATGATGCCAGTTTGTAGTGTCAACAAATCTTGTTAACAAAGAATGTACATCTAGCACGATTGTTCTTCAAACTCAAGATTCTGTATAATCAGAAAGAACATTTTTTGCTCAAATTTTTACAAGTGGACATGATAAATCTTTGGAAAAATTGCAGTCACGATATCAAATCTTTTACTTTTTTGCAAACTTTGTCCAAACATTTGATTTGTACCACTCACAGTACCAAACATTTCAAAATGTAGCAATCGGAGTCCAAATACATCCATTTGACCGTTAGTCGACCAAGAATAGTAGGTTTTGACCAATTTTGACAAAATTAGGAAGGGTAAAATGGTAACTCGACAATTTTCTCATTAAATAAATTTAAAAAAACACAAAAGATTGAAGAAAATCACAGCTTTCCTTCTCGGCATCAACAATGCCAGCACTACCACCAACATACTGCCGGCACCGCCACCGCCGCTTCCTCCCACCACCACTACCGTAAATCCCAAATGAAGAAAATCACGTTCGACACCCAAAAATGGAACCTAAATCACGGCCGCCACCAACACATCGCCATGGCTGCCACCTATCACCCACCAAATCCCCATCATCCTATCCCAAACCAGAAAACCATCTACCACCACTGATCTCCTCACCACTACCATCACCAATGTCGGGGGCTACCCATTTTCAAACTTTGAACTCAATTCGGAAAAAAATCAAAAGATAATGGAAAATTGAATCTCATTGGAAAATCAGAAGATACGGCCATGGGAAACCATTTGCAAGAGCCTTTCCAGTTGCAATAATCATTTGAATGCGTGCTTTCTTTACCTTATTACCACCATCACTTCCAATATTATGCTTCCAGTGAGAATGAGTAGAAGAGTTTACAGAGAGTTCTCGAATTAGGACTTGCGATTCGGGTTTGGCTTCACGGGTTTGAGAGGAATTCGAGGAAGAAATGGTAGATGCTGTGGGGTGTGTGTGCATGGGTTTGTGAACTCTTGCTTGATGTTGGTGGGTCACGGGTTTGCTGAGGTTATGGTGGTGGGAGGAGGAGGCGGTGGAGGCCGGAGCAGAAGTTGGGGGAAGAGGAAGAGGGACCGCTCGAGTTAGGACACGTTGTGGCAACGTAAGGATTAGGTTGGAGCGGCGACGAGGACGGGCAGAGGAGGAAAATGCGGCACCGACGCCGGTTGGTGGTAGTTGAAGCGATTTTGGATGGTTTGAGGAAGAAGAAGACTCTTTTGTGTTTTTTTTCTTTATTCTTCAGTTTTTTAATTTATGTAAGGAGAAAATTGTCAAATTACTATTTTACCCCTCCTAATTTTATCAAAATTGGTCAAAATCTACTATTCTTGGTCAACTAACGGTCAAATGGATCCATCCATTTGGACTCCAGCTGTTACATTTTAAAGGTTTGGGCAAAATCTGTAAAAAAGTGAAAGGTTTGGTATCGTGACTACAATTTTCCCTAAATCTTTTTCATCAAATTGACTTCATGTTTGATGAACTTTAAATTATTCCATCCGTCCAATAATGATATGCATATTTTAATTTCAATCATGTTTATGTACATATTTTTATACATCTTTTTTAATACCGTGTTACGGACTACACATGATTAGACAATTTAAAAAAAAAAAACACACACACACACACTTTTTCGCCCAACAATTTTTTTTTACTTCTCACACTATGTACACTAATACGTAATTCATGGAATGTACACTTAACATAATTCTTTTTATTTTCACATAAATTAAGAAAATTTAATTAATATAGTTGGAAATATAATTTTTTTTCCTTACATTTTTTCTAATATACTCCTACACTAAATAATGTTTTATGATCTATAATTTGGGACAAACAAAAAGGGAAAGTAAGTTTATCTTTATGCGATGAAAGGAGTATAATTTAAGTTGATCAAGTAAACTTTTATTCACAACTTATGTAGACCCCAGTGGCGGACCCAGAATTTTGAGTCAGCACGGGCGGTCGTGGATCGTCAACAATAAAATATTAAGAGCCCAATTTGATGACTTTTTTTGTTGTTGCAAAAAGTGTATTTTAGAATAGTGATTTAATGGATAATATGTAGTTAAAAATGAGAAAAAATTTTGAATTTTAATTTAATATTATTTTATTAAAAAATATACGGTTGAAAGAAGAAAGAAAAATGTATTATGAAAAAAAAAAAAGAATCAAATAGAGTCTAAAATTTAAATGTAATAATTATTTTGTTTAAACTAAACATATATAATTCTGTTGTAAAAAGTATCAATATTCATCAAATGATATTGTAGTCAAATTTTGTATAATTTAAAGGAAGATCACGGGTTTAAATTTTTAGAATTGCATTAAACCCGCTAAAATGTAACATATATTATTTTTGTAACATTAATATAAAATTGAATGTGTGCCACAATGTTCAAACCCTCAATATCCCCAAAGCTGTGGTGACGGTTTCGAATCTTTCCTCCTTACCATTAAATTTTTGGTACAAATTAAGGAATTAAAAAACTTTCACAATAAAAACGATGGACAATGATTCGAAACCAGGACTTACCATATGAATAAAGAAGCTCCAACCAGCTGAGCTACAAGGAATGTTAGGAAGTAAAACAAATTACCAGGTATATAATCTAAAACGTTTATTAGAAGTCCAAAAAAAAAAAAAAAAGGAAAAAAGAAAATTTCCTTCTCGGCGGATCCAGCACGGGCGACCGTCAGGGCTCGCCGGATGTTGGGTCCGCCATGGGTAGACCCTCAAACTCACACCTTATATGGGAGTCGGAAAATTATAATAAGCACTACAAAGAAACACAAAATTTGCTATATTTTTTAAAAATTTCTACGTAAGCCCCTAAACTACAACTCAAACATTCTTCTACACCCCTAACTCCTCAACAGTACACTATGCCCTTTTAGTCCATGACGAGATGATGACGTCATATTGTTGACATAATTGTTCTCGCTGTCGCTGCCGACCATCCATAGTTCCATACTAAATATACTCTCCCGTATCTAATACCGTCAAATTAACAATCAAACAAATCGACGGCTAGGATAACTTTCACGTAGGCCCACAAAACCTTCAATCAAAATCACATCTATTCTATCTTAAATTCCCAATGGCATCAGTACACCGGTGAAGGACAACGGTGGCGCGTGGACCCCACACCAGATCCAGTCCTTTAATATCCACGTGTCTTGGATTTCAACTTTGCCCTTTATTCTCAGGGAAATCTCATTTAAGGTCATCAAACTTTAGATCCTTCTCTCATGTTGGCCATGCAACTTCATTTTCCTTCAATTTGATCGCTCATTTTATATTCCTATGTCAATTTAATCACTAACATTAAACTTTTTTTTTTTTCAAGTTAACCATTCCGTCTATATCAATCACAAAAGTTAATTGAATTCATGAATTGAAGATGAAATTTGGAACGTGTACTGCACGTCACCATTGAAGATTCACCTCTTCCAAACCAAAAAAGCAAGATATGACATGATGATCCTTCTAGCTCGATTATTAAAAATATAAGTTCCATCATAATGTCTCAGCAGGTTTCAATTTTTTTAGATCCTGTTTGATTTTGCTAAAAATCAAATTTTTAGTAAATTTTGATAAAAGTTGTGAATTTAATAATATGCGTAATTAAAATTAATTATTATTTTTTATTTAAATTTTTAATACCTATTTTAGCTAACCCAAACATGAGCTTAATTTGGGTAAGGTTACAGACGGAATAGTTAAATTCAATTGAAAATATAAATTAAGTGATCAGATTAGAATAAATTAATGTAAATTGACTAATATGAAAATTCTGTAAGTTTGGTGACTTCTGTTGAAATATTCTCTCATTCCTCCTTTCTCACACACATACTGCATACAGATGGAGAAGCGTAAACAAACACAAACTGAGTGAATTTCTACACACCCAAACGCTCTCTATACAACAAAACGATTAAACTCTTTTTTAATTTTCTGCTGGTTTCTTATTACAAAATTATAGCTTATTGAATCTAACAGGTTTGTTTAATTTTAACGTTTTCTTTTGTACGATTTTTTTTTTTCTTTTTGGCTGATATTTTTGTGATATTGGTTTTGAGTATTTTGATCTGTTGGTAAATAACATATATTGATGAGTTCTGTTTGGATTGGAGATTTTAGCATCTGGATCAATTGGATTTGTGTGATACCAGTTATGGATTTGTTGGGATATGAATTATGAATTTGATTTGGTTTGGTTTTAGTTGAAATCTATAGGTAGGGTGATTGGATATAAGCATAATTCTGTGGCCTTGAGGCTTGATTTTCTGTTTATGATAACTGTTAATTTTTTGGATCTGAATTTTGGGTTAAGTTTTACATGCTTGTAAGCGTATTTTGATAATATACTGAGAGTAAAATTATCAGCTATTATACATTATTATTATTATTACCGAATCAATGCCCTATAAACTCAATTAGTATGGGCCTCTAATCAAAATTGAGGCTTCTTTTCAAAATAAATAAATAATCGTACAATTTGAGTTGTTGCACAGGTGTAGGATTAGGAATCCTTTTCGTTTTAATACATTTTTAATCTTGAAACTCTATGAAATTAATGGAGAGATGGTAATTTTGGTCACTGCTGGGTGGTTAAGGTTTTATTTCATTTGTATTGATTTACTTGCTGTTTGTTAGATCTTTATATAGATTTTGGTAATATCTCCTCGTTGATTTTTTGTGATATCTGGTGTTGTAATTGTGTCAGCGATAAATGTTGTGGCAATACTATATTTTTATATTGTGTTTTATATTTAGAATTGTGTTATTATAGTGTTTCTAATGCCATACTGCTATCTATGGTTTAGTGTTTTTTTTTTTTAAAAAAATGCTACACACTGCTTTGATTCTTAATATGCATACTGGTGAACAGTATTAGATAAGATTGCAGCATATCATGATCATATTGCAACTTTTTTTTTTCTTTTTCCTTTTTAGTAATATTTAGTATTTCCATACAATCATCTGTGCCAAACATGCACTAAGTTTATTCATCTGGATTGCAGGAGGAAGGTCATGGGAGTCGTTTGAACCATAAAGGACAGACTAGTTGCTTTTGTTAATTTTAGTTACTTTATTCTTTTTATTAATATGGGTAGTAAGGGTGATGGGAAATTGGGAAGAATGGCAAGGAACAGATCAAGGAGTGCTTACCACTTTTCTCTTCTCCTCTCTCCTATCATTTCTTTTTGGGAATGTATTGAGCGTAAATTGAGGTATTCCTTCAGGCCCGAGTGGGTGTAGATACAGGCGTCAGAACTATAAAAATTATATTAGCTTCCAAGTTGGGAATTTATTATACTAATAGGAATTAAATAACAAGTTTTGCAAAAAAAAAGAAAAAAAGAAAGAAACATATAGGTAGACTGATAATGTATACGTCTTAGGGAAATTTTGTTTGAAAAAAAGTAGAAAGAAAATCAAGAAAAGAAGTTAAATACGAGATACAATGGAGTGTGCAAAAGTGCATACTGGTATTAGAAAAGTTAAAAAGAAGCAGGTGAAGGACGAGTTAGATCGTATTAAACTAGCCGAGAAAAAAAAGAGGCGCTTGGAGAAGGCCCTGGCCACTTCTGCAGCAATTCGTTCTGAACTTGAGAAAAAGAAGCAGAAAAAGAAAGAAGAACAGCAGAGACTAGATGAAGAAGGTGCTGCAGTGGCTGAGGCAGTTGCACTGCATGTCCTGCTTGGTGAAGACTCAGAGGATTCACATCATGTTATGCTGAAGAAGGATGAGGGGTTTACCACATGGGATCATGGCAGCAACTTTGATCTCATTGTGGGGAGAAGGCCGGGACTAGTTCCCGATCATGAATTGTCAAAATATTCGCTAGAAGGGGTAGGTTGGTTTTCTGATGCTCAGAGATATGGGTACATGTGGAGTCACCAGGGGAATTCTGACTGGATCGTCCCTTCTAATCCTTGGGAAAGAGATTTCAAAGGGCAATATTTTGAAGAGGAAGGTTGGGATGCTGCAGGGTTATCTCCTGGCGTCCTTGCAGCGCAGGCTGAAGAGGAAGACTGGGATGCTGCAGGGTTATCTCCTGGTGTCCTTGCAGCACAGGCTGTTTCTTCACTTCAAATTGCTGATGATTCACAAATAGACACGTATGTGTTCAACCGTATGTTAAACGGTTAGAAAATAAATGGTTTGCGTCTTTCACTGATCAAGTTGTCGTGCTATGTTTTTTCCCCTGTATATACTTAAGTGAGCTCACATTATTGGATGCCATGCTTGTATTCTCACAAGACATTTGTTCACAGTTTGATCTTTCAATTTCTTACCGGTTGTTTCTGCTAGCATCCTCACTATCAGCTTCGCTCTTCTGGTAACAACTATAATGTATTGCTATATTTAGAAGGTTAGCTCTTATTACATGAAGGGGCAACTTACGGTAGGTCGAGCATGGTAGTTGGAGTGGACATGTGAAGCTTTGGTTGTTCTGATGTTGGGAATTAAGTCCTAACCTCTTCTCACGGGAGCAAATAAGAAAATAGAAACTAAGTATTACAGTTTTATAATGGTCCACTTTAATGTATAGTTACGTCCACTTGTTGCTGCAAGATTTTTCACCATGAAGTTTTTATAATGCATCTTGCACGGCCAAAACAGTCCCATTAAAATTCTTTATGTAGTAAGAATATGAGGGTGATGGAAATACAATAGTAGGACGATCTGCAGTCTTAAAGTAAGACTACAGTATGGTTAGGCTTGATGCAGTGCAAAATGTTTTGGCCAACTTTCTGGTTCTTTTATTGCAGTCTCTGAGTTTCTTCAGTCCCTCGTGAATTGCTATATTTATAGGAAAGCTGGTTGCAAAGCAATTAGTATTTTTCTCCCCGTTAGACGAGAAGGCTTCTCCACACAGAATAATAAGCAGAGAGTAAAACGGAGTGATTCCTTTGAAAGTGAACCAATAACCCTGATGATGTTAGCGATGCTGTGTAAATGATGGAAGAAATACTATTTGATTGATATCTATTTCAAAATGTTAACTTTTGCACCTGAAC
>CAIGRH010197829.1:0-13536 GCA_903798295.1 Fraxinus nigra
AGGCTGGAAGGAGGAAGCCATATGCTGAACGTGAACTGGAGAGAAGATGTTAAACATGTGATCTGATGATAAGTTGGAATATTTTGTAGAATGACATGTGCCGGCTATTTTAACAATTATCGAGGCTAAATTATTTGAAAGTTGGATATTTAATCTTGAGAAGTCAGGTTGTCACCTCAAAATGTACAATCTTAATCTCCATTAGCCAATAGCATTTTGATACATAAACCTTGAACTATTTATTGATTGTAAAACATAACCTCTTTGCTGTTATTAAGAATGTATTTATGTGTGGAACAAGCCTCCTTCCTATTCCTAGTCCTAGTCCTACCTTCGCCGCTGTTGAGGCACAATGTCCGCATAAGGTTGATCATTGTGATAATTCTTTCGACCAAATTGCTAGAAAGGGGATGAACAAGTTTCAGAGAAGAAGAGGAAGGTCGTGGATGCGACTCGATCAAAGGTGAAAATATCTCAATCGATACATTTAGTCGATCATTACATAGTAATAATGCATTCAAAATGGGGCAGAATTAAATAGGACGCTATAGTTTTTTGGTGGGTAGATGAGAGAGAGAATGTGTGACTTGCCTTGGAAAATAAAAACATACCACTTCTTAAAGAAAATGTTTTCTTTATTTTTGAGGAAAATGTGATCGCGTGATCAACTATTGAAAATATTTTTCATAGAAAAATTGTCAATCAGACACCATAAAGGTAAGGAATTTGAATGGAAAGTTAACATTTTTCATGAAAAATAAATCAAATCAAACACACCCTAGTTGTTTTAATTCTCTACATAATGAGTTATGCTGCTAACGTGGCTTTAAATATAGAGGAATCAAATTGAGTATTACACTTTTTAAACTAATATAAAGCTACTTGCATCTACAAAAGGTTATTTAGGCATTAGCTACTCGAACCCACACTTTGGACTTATTCGGTAGAGATTAAAATCTAATTAAAATTGAAAATATAGCCGTTATTGAAATCTCACTCGTCTAATAAAAGTCATCAATAACGGTCAATTTTTCAATTTTAATCCGATTTTAATCACTACTCGAACCCACACTTTTATTTTTACATGAAGAATCCATTTGTCTACTTTGCTGATTCAATGGCCTCCAAATAGAACATAGGTCCATGACTCAACAATTCATGAAAATGAGTTAAGGTAGCACAAGTAAAATTAGAGTAACCATAGCTAGAGAGTGTTGAAACTATGATTTAATATCACAAATGTGCCCCCCCTTAGGCTGATGTTTAATACCTACTAATATTATCAAGATTTTCACGACCCTAAACCTTTCCCTCACCATATTTAGTGTCACAAATGTGACCCTTTAGGCCGATGTTGAATATTACTGGTGCTAAATAACTTTACTCAATAAAACCTATCAAAAGTCTCATAGGAAAGACCCTAAACCTTTCCCTCACCATATTTAGGTCCACGCTTACAAAGCAAAAAGATCAGAGATTACTCACCAAAACTAGCATTCGAGCTTTAAGAATCTCACAAGCCCTAACTCTACTCCATATCAGGAACAAGGATTCAAATAACAGAAAATAGAAAAGTAGAGTTCAAAGGTTGATGTGATCTCCAGGTTTCAAAGTTGCTGCTAACAATAAACTAAAGTCGCACGTCAAGAAGCATTTTTCTCTTCCAAATATGTATATGTTATTAGACAAAATTACTTATGAGGCAATTAATTTCGTTTCAGCATTTAGTTGCTCCTTAAAATCGTGCACTCAAAAGGTCCCTAAACATTAAAATATAAATTTTTAGTCATTTAACTTAAACAACATGTACAATGTTAGTCCATCTATCTCTGCCACTCCAAAATGTATAGTGAAAATTATGCCTGTACTTCACCCAATGGGCTAATTTTGAAGCCCGATTCATTTTCAAGTCTCAGTCTTAGACCCATAAATCTATACTACTACAACACTTCGTTCTCTCTGCCTCCCTCCTCTTGTTCAAATTTTCAGTGCGTGTGAGCAAATTTCTCAGGTAATCTTCTCTCTCTCTCTACATTTACTTACACTCGTATATATCTTCATCATATTTGTAGAATAAATATATACAATCAAATTTGTAGCTGTAATTTTATTTGAATGATACATTCAATATTTCACTAAAACCCTAATCCTAAAATTGGCACGCACGCAGTGAAGTTGAGATAAAGATGGAGTGGAACCCTGAGACCTTACAATTTCTCTCACAATGTTTCCTCAACACCCTATCCCCACACCCGGAGCCCCGCCGTCGTGCGGAGGCGGCGCTGGCAGAGGCTGCTGATAAGCCTAATTACGGCCTTGCCGTGCTACGCCTTGTTGCTGAACCCTCAGTGGACGAGCAGATCCGTCAGTCTGCTGCAGTCAACTTCAAGAACACCCTCAAGGCCCGCTGGGCACTGCAGACCACAGATCCGTCCATTGCTCAAACCCACACCATACCTGACCCGGAAAGGGAGCAAATCAAATCGTTAATTGTAACTCTAATGGTGAATTCATCCCCAAGAATCCAAGCACAGCTCAGTGAAGCCCTGACCATAATTGGGAAACATGATTTCCCCAAAGCATGGCCTACCTTATTGCCGGAGCTTGTCCAGACTCTCGATGGTTTAAGCCAGGCCAATGATTATGTTTCTGTAAGTGGGGTTTTGACCACCATTAATTCGTTGTTTAAGAAATTTAGGTATCAGTTTAAGACCAATGAGTTGTTGCTTGATTTGAAATACTGTCTTGATAACTTTGCAAAACCATTGTTGGAAGTATTTAAACGTACTGCAAGTCTGTTAGATCAGGTAAGCAATTCTGGTGCTGCTAATGCAAATTCCCTTAAGCCGTACATAGAGTCTCAGAGGTTGGGTTGTAGGATATTTTATTCCCTGAATTTTATGGAGTTGCCTGAGTTTTTTGAGGACCATATGGAAGAGTGGATGATTGAGTTCAAGAAATATTTGACTATAAAGTACCCTGCTCTTGAGGATAGTGGAAATGATGGGCTTGCATTGGTAGATGAGTTAAGAGCTGCTGTGTGTGAGAATATTAGTCTCTATATGGAGAAAGAGGAGGATTTGTTTCAGAAATATTTGAGTGGTTTCGTGGAGGCAGTGTGGGCACTTTTGGTGGTTGCATCTGCCGCTTCTAGTCGGGAAAGGCTAACTGTAACTGCTATTAAGTTTTTGACCATCGTTAGCGCTAGCGTTCACCATACTTTGTTTGCTAGGGATGACATTTTGCAGCAGATTTGTCAGAGTATCGTGATTCCTAATGTGATGCTAAGGGATGAGGATGAGGAGTTGTTTGAGATGAATTATGTAGAGTTCATAAGAAGGGATATGGAAGGGAGTGATCTTGACACGAGAAGGAGAATTGCCTGTGAACTTCTTAAGGGGATTGCTACGAATTACAAGGAGAATGTCACCGAGAAGGTAGCAGCTCAGATACAGTTGCTTTTGGCCTCATTTTCTGAGAATCCAGCTGCAAATTGGAAACACAAGGACTGTGCTATCTATTTGGTTGTCTCTCTTGCCACGAAGAAGGCAGGCGGAAGTTCTGTTTCCACTGATCTTGTTAATGTTGAGAGCTTTTTTGGGTCTGTTATTGTGCCAGAGCTGCAAAGTCAGGATGTGGACGGGTTTCCTATGTTGAAGGCTGGTGCATTGAAGTTTTTCACCATGTTTAGGAATCAGATCTCCAAACCTATTGCAATGGCTTTGCTACCTGATGTTGTTCGCTTCCTTGGCTCAGAGTCGAATGTGGTCCATTCTTATGCTGCCAGCTGTATTGAGAAACTTTTGCTGGTCAAAGATGAAAGTGGAAGGGCAAGATACTCAGCAACGGACATTGGTCCATTTTTACTTCTCTTGATGACAAACCTTTTTAATGCTTTACAGAAGCCAGAATCTGAGGAGAATCAGTATGTGATGAAGTGTATAATGAGAGTTCTTGGGGTTGCTAATGTTTCTCGTGACGTTGCTTTACCTTGCATCAATGGCCTGACAACTGTTCTGAATAAAGTCTGTGAGAACCCAAAGAATCCTATTTTTAACCACTATCTGTTTGAATCTGTGGCTCTTCTCGTCAGACGGGCTTGTGAGCAGGATCCATCTCTCATATCTGCATTTGAAACAAGCCTTCTCCCCAGTCTACAGATGATCTTATCCAGAGACGTGACAGAGTTCTTCCCTTATGCATTCCAGCTGCTAGCTCAGCTTGTTGACTTGAATCGGCCTCCTTTACCTGGGAATTATATGGAGATCTTTGCAATACTCCTTTTACCCGAATCATGGAAAAAGTCTGCAAATGTCCCTGCCCTCGTGCGTTTGCTTCAAGCATTCCTTAGAAAGGCTCCACATGAGCTGAACCAGCAAGGGAGATTATCTAATGTCCTTGGTATATTCAACACATTAGTTTTGTCTCCTAGTTCTGATGAACAAGGATTTTATGTGCTAAACACAGTGATTGAGAACCTTGGGTATGATGTGATCTCACCCTACATTAGCCACATTTGGGTTGCTCTATTTAATCGGCTCCAGCATAACAGAACAGTGAAGTATATCAAATCTCTTGTGATATTTATGTCACTTTTTCTGGTCAAGCATGGTTCTCAAAACCTTGTAGGCTCGATGAATGCTGTGCAGCCTGACGTTTTTCGTACAATTTTAGAGCAGTTTTGGATACCCAATCTCAAGCTGATCACGGGTTCACTTGAGCTTAAATTAACTTCAGTTGCTTCTACCAGACTTATATGTGAATCGCTGACGCCATCGGATTCCAAGCTTTGGGGGAAAATGCTGGACAGCATTGTTACTCTTCTATCACGCCCAGAACAGGAAAGAGTGGAGGAGGAGCCTGATGTTCCAGATTTTGGTGAGACTGTGGGTTATAATACCACTTATGTTAACCTGCACAATGCTGGGAGGAGAGAAGAGGATCCTCTGCCAGAAATCAATGATCCAAAGCAATTTTTGGTTGCATCTTTGGCAAATCTTTCTGCTCGTTCACCTGGAACATACCCGCGGATCATTAATGAAAATCTTGAGCCAGCAAATCAAGCTGCATTACTACAACTTTGCAACTCTTACAATCTTACCATAGTTTAAGAAACTAGCCGTTTTATGGTAAGTTTTTCTGTTTCACCTGTTATTTTGCATTTATTGTTTGTCTATGAAGTATTAAAATATTTTATAACTTTTTTATTACAATTGGGGTGGTTAAGAATAGTGTTTATGGAATCAATTGACCATGCACTAAAAAGGGGAAAAGTTAAATGTACTATTAAGTATTAGCCATGATGTTTTATCATAACACTTTTTTTACCTTTGAGCTGCATGTTTTTGGATCTACATATTTTAGGCTTGCATTACTATCTGATATCTGCACTTTGTCAGTTCAATTTTGTCTCGGATGTGCATTAACGTTGCGAAGACCAATCTGATTATCATAGATCCTGTGATGAATTATTGTACTCTTGGTTTGTTGCTAAGAAGTCAAGCATTCTGGGTAGAGATATGTACTGCAATATTTATATGACCAATACAACGGTGATCATGTTCCTTATTGTATAAAGGTGAACATTTTTATCTTTTAAAATAACGGTTTGAAAAAACTCCTAAAATTAGAAGATAAAAGGATGTCGTATCATATTGAAAAGGTATTTTTGAAGTTGCATGCTGTGATAGCTACCATGGGCACTGACTGTGCTGTGATAATTGCCACATGCTCTTAGTACAGATTTTCAGCTGAGAATCATATGAGAAACTATAGAGTTCACATATTTTATAAAACTCCTCTTGAATTTTGTTCATCATCATTGCTTTACGTTTGTAGTCATAATGGATAGTAAACTTTAATTTTTATGCCAAAACTATAGGTAATGCAAAACATTGTCTTCAAAAAATATCTAGATTATCCAATTTTACTTGTTCAGTAGGAACAGAACTAATGTCTTAAGAGAAATTACTACCCTAATAGATGCTAAAACAAAAATAACTTCTTTTTCAATTGACACTTGCTCTTGCCCATTACTATTGATTTTTTTTTTTTAAAAAAAGAAAAAAATCATCTTAGTGAACATACAAAATATTTTGACTCAATGTTCAAAAGCTTCAAATATTTATGTTCACTGAACTCACTTTTCCAATCAAATGGTATTTTAAACATATGTAAGGTTTGCTTATTAAGTATCCTGAAAAAAAAAAAAAAAAAAAAAAAAAAAAAAAACCGGAAGTGACATAAAAATGAGAATAAGATTTGACTAGGCAGTCTGGCAAATAGATATTGATCTACATATCACTGTTCATTGCATTATCATTGCGATAAAGTTTGTTGATGTAGCATGACAATTGTAAAATATGATATTATGATTCGTAAAACTTGATGGATTTGCTAAACAAAATTTAATTATCTTAATCTAGATGAGATTAGCATTTATGCTCTTTCTTTTCAATGTCAAAATGTTGTTCGGTTATTATAGTATATTAGATTTTTGACGTACAAAATGCATCAGGATGAACTGAATTGAATTCAACTGCAACATCAGCAGGGTAAGTAAAAGATAGGAAAAATATTTTAATTTTAATAATAGAATTGTTGTGATTTCTCATTGAACCTTTTTATAAGTTGCTGTTTTAACCCATGAAATGTTTGATATTATCCGTAATGGTGATATTTTTTTAACTGCTGAGTTAGATGCTCTTCATTATTTATATATAGTAGATATTTTCATTGCTAGGTTGCTTGCATATTCATCATGGATTTTCTTATAAAAACATATAGCGGCCACATTTTTACCTTAAAAAGGCAACTAGGAAAGTCATTGTGGCTTTTATTCTAGCAATTTGCCCCATTTGTCCCGTATTTATTTGATAGCTCAAAGTGAACTTTGATATGCTCCTACTTATTATGTTGATTTCCGTTGTAAATGCACATTGTGAGCTATGATGCTTTAGATTTAGGGCCTGCTTGGGAGTTTTGGGGTAGCCTGCTATGAGCGTTTTTAAAATATTAAAATAGTTCAACTCATGTTTGAGATTTTATTATTCATCGGTTCTGAAATTTTTTTAAAAGAATAAAATTATATATATATCCTTCAGTGAAATTTTCAGTTTATAGCTTCTTGTATGAATTTTTTTTTACTCATAAATGATATTTTACTTATAGGTAATTTTTTTACATGGAAGTTAATATTTTGTAACTCTTAAGCAACTTTTTATATTTTATGAGTGAATTTTTTTATCTCATTAGTAGTATTTTTACTTTATAAACAAAGTTTTACATAAAAATTATTTTTTATCTTAGAAGCAATATTTAACTTATAAGTAATTTTTTAATTATGATGTAATTTGTTTTCTTATAAATAATTTTTTAGTCAATATTTTTATTACAAGTTAGTTTTGAACAAAATATGTTGGTTGAAAATAATTATTTTATGTAGGGTAAAATTAGAAGTATGAGAAAAGGTCAAAATTCGTCGATTTCGTGGGTTGAGAAAATCGGTCAAAATTACACTATACCAATTTAGCGTAGTTTTTAAACCATCCAAAACTGGTGTCCAAAAAGAAATAGCAAACACCTATTTTTTTAATCATTAATAAACGGTGCCATCCAAAACCGGCTAAAAAATGGCTCCCAAGCAGGCCTTTAATCTTATTTTTTTTAGTTGTTTTGCAGCTTTGTACTTCATTTTCTCAAATCTTGAAATGCGTCATCCTAACTTCGGTTCATTTTCATGAATCCATGGTGCTGCTACTACTCCCTTTTCCAAACATTTCTCTTATCTTTTTTATTTTGTATATATTAACTGCATACACGGTCTTTTTTCCAGGAACAATATTATAATGATGGTTGTAGCATGGTTTGTGTCACGGTTTACAGTTTCTCGTCATTGAAGCATAATCTGTGATAATGTAGAATTCTCAAGTTGAATCAATCGGCAAAGGTATCATGCATTTGTACATTTTCGGTCTCTGGACTAAACTTCATGTGCGGTAATGTCAAGTCCCACATTCACCTGCCAGGATACAGTCGACCAGCATCACCTTATGTTAAATCGTCTGTTGAGTTTGCTTGAATATTGATGTTGTTATTATGCATCCAGATTTAGCATTTGGATGATTTTGTTGTGGAGCCAATACGGCACATAGAAGGTTGTGTTTTTTGAGGGATTAAGATGTCAACAGATTTGCGTTTGCTATAATTGTATGTCGAAACTGTATTTTATGGCCGATTTGAGTTGTCATGAAGGTTAATTGCATCGCTTGCTTACGGTGGTCGGCTCTTGCTACTTCCATTTTCATTTACGGGAGGTTGCCTATATAAATTCTTTTCCATTACCCTGTTTGGTTTATATGAAGATTCTTACCTAAGATTCGATTCTCAAGTGTGTGCCAATACTCGTAGAGGACTAATGTGGGTGGAATGCAAGGGAATGCTTCTGTATTATCAAATTAGTAAATAGAACAAATGTTGAAAGGTTTGGCGTGACAAAAATATAGTGGGCACCCAAATTTATATCCTCTTGAAAAAATATACCAACATAATTCTATTTTATTTCTGCTAAACCTTGATCAACTATACTATAGATTTTATAAACTATAGGTTGTGACTTTTACAACGGATTGATTATTACATTTGAATTTGTAAAAGTTGAGCATCAAATTCGGTAACGCTCAATTCCAAAAAAAAGTGGAGAGAGAGAGAGAGAGAGAGAGTATTTTTAAAAATAATTACTATATCATGAATTGCATTAGAAATTATGGTCTATTTGATAGGCAAAGGTGAAAATAAATTTCATTTTCATGTTAGTTGGAAAATAAAAATTCACTAAATTCATAAGAATTCGTTTTCCACGAAAATAAAGAAAATGCAGCTTAAAGTGGTTGTACCTTGAAATTCGATTTTCATTTCCACGTTGTATTCAAACAGTTAAAGTGGAATTCATTTTTCTCAGACGTGACATTTTTCATGGAATTCCATGTTATCAAACGGACATGTACATAAAATTTCTTATTGAATGCAACATCTCCAGAACATGGTATATATTGTCACGATAACCGTCTGAAGCAGAGGCAAATTTTTTTACTTTTCCCTCTCTCCCCTGCTTATTACCTTCTCTCTCTCTCTCTCTCTCCTATTAAATATGAATTGCCATCTCGATAATCAGCAAGCACCTCTTACGAATAACAATGTTCATAAAATATAAATTTGAAATGAAATCTGAATTATAAACAAAATTCCCTGGAGAAGAAATTTAAATTTAACCGTATGTTCATCACACATCAACATCAAGTAAATAAAAAATATTTCTATTTACGTGCCACCTTGATAACAATTTATAGAATAGATTGAAGTATTTCAAATGAAAAAGGATTCTATATTGAACTCAAATCTTCCTTCGTTCAAATATTTCTCAATAAAGCATCTTCCAAATTCTAAAATTCAGCGTCCCAATGAGAGAAGTCAATAACCGCAATAAACAATCAGAAGATCTATGCTTTAATGTGTTCACCATCTTTAATTTGAAATTGCACAACATGGACACTGCTTTGTTCCCCTTTATTTTGATTTTAATGATATTGTTTTTTGCCTTTTTGACCACTGAGGCTGTGGTTCTTGATAATCAATGTTTTTATTTTATCGTTCCAATGGAATGCTTTACTTCTTTTTGTCATTAACATGTGATGGAGTTTCACATTAATCAAACAACTCTCGTCTTTTACTTGGACAGGCTCGACTTATGTTTGATTAACCGTCGAAATAGTGCACGATAATTTTAGAACCTATTGCTGGACAAAGCTTAAATTATAATTAAGTCAATTAAACATACTTTTTATCTCACAACTTACTATCCACACATTCTATAGGACGCGCAACTTATAAACAATTAAAAATATTACCAAACAAGCATTCAATGATCTCACCAGACAAAATGCAATTAAGTGTGAAATATCAGTGAATAAAAATTTGGATGTATTAATCCTCTTTCATAAATGTCAAAGTTGATCAAAGAATAGAGAAGCATAATCATGTAGATGTCTGCTACCTTTTTCTTGTCATCAACATCTACAAAAAGCACCATTTAAAAACACCTACCAACGTCACAAAATCCACACATACTCAGAACTCTTATCTCTCTTTTATATATACAGACACAGGTGAGGCAAGAGGTTCAGAATAAGAGTATATCGATGAAGTACAAGCTTTACATGGTCTAATATTAGACTGATCAATCCTTTTCTTAAGGTTGTTCATTGTTCTATATTCTTGTGTTCTAGGTTTTTTCTTTACCCCCCCCCCAATCTTCTCTCACTCTCTCGTACATACACCATACAATCATGGGATTAGAGTGCAAATCAGAGCGAAATTTCAGATCATATAAGCTTCCACTTCCAATGTTGCGTATACCAGTCATACAGTCACCAGAGCATTCCGGCACAGAAACACCACCACTGCAGACTTTAGCATCAGTGCCATTCAAATGGGAGGATGAGCCCGGTAAACCTCGGTCCTGCTCGACTCTCTATTCCCCGTCCAACCCCATTGACACTATAGAACCCAAGTTCTTAGAGCTCCCTCCTAGGCTATACATGGAGTCCACCCCCAAGAATTCCAAAACACCCTCTCCCACCACAGTCTTGGATGGACCTTATGTAGCCAGCAGACCGAAGTTTTCATCTTTCAGATTCTTTAGGGAACGTCGAGATTCCTTTGATAGTACCAGTAGCACAAGTCCTGAGAGAGATGAACTCGATACTATGGTTCTTGACAAGAAAGAGCACAAAGGAAGAGGCTTTTTCGGTACTTGGGGGCAAAAAAAGGGTGGAAAAAGAGAAGCCGATGAGAGTGCAAGGGTGAAAAAGGGAAATATGAGAAGAAATGGAAGCTTTTCCAGTGTCTATCAAGCTAAAACTCACCTCTGGGTATGTTCTTTTCCTATTTTCCTCATGGTATAAATTACGGTATCATCTAATTAAAAGTAGAAGCACATAGGCACAATGTTCCGTAGTCATTAATTTCTATAAGCTTTCATTATTTTTCATTTATTAATTCCACGATTCGAATACAACAGGCATTAGAATCATCTAACAGTGGGCACAAAATATTTAATCATAGATTATTCATGGCTTCTAAGAAACAAAAAGAAAGAAATTCGCATTTGGATGGACGGTATTGAAAAAGAAATTTAAGTAATTACCTTCTATATTATATTATCTAGTACTATCTGCTACCGAGTATTGTTTTTCCATTGGACTGCCTCTTCAAAATATTACTTTCTTCCACTTTCAGGCTGCTATATATGAAGGTTTCAAGCAAGTTATACCATGGAAGAGCAGAAAAACAAAGAAAGAAGGGTTCAACGTTTGAGTCTTACGAATTTGGAGTAATATGAAAACATGTGAATGCTTAGAAAGTTAATTTTGTGTTACTATATCGGGAGGTTGTGCTTTTCCATTGGTTGTCCCACTTGATAATGTGTTGTTCCTATGGTTAGCAAGATGTGAAAATTATATACTACGAGTATGTTTGTATTATAATTACAAGGTGTTGAATAGAGAAATTAAAGGCTTGAATATGTTTTTTGAGGGCTAATGAACTTTTTGGAAACAACCTCTAATTCCCAGAATTCCATCTGAATTTCTGCAGGTATCGCCCTTTCATTTCAATGCTGGCTATTCCTTATCGACTTTTATGTACTTGCGTTTTTTATTTAAGCCAATCATCAGAGATGGATATATTTACAGACAATTTCAGTCCAAACTTCTGTGAGATATGATGACATTATGTCAGTCATACTTGCAAAGTGCAGATAACACAAAAGTGAAAGCTCGTTTGCATAAATCAGAAGTAGCATAAAATTGATATTATGTTTCTTCTTTACACAGTGTTCAACATAGCATTCTTCAACAGAAGGTCAACTGAACTTGAAGAAATTATTACCGGCTCCAATCACAATGGAATGAGATAAAGTACTAGAAAGACTGGTGAAATTATCCCTGTTTTTTACCAGTCATACCAGCAACAACCTGCAATGACAAACCATAAATTTATCTAACTACATACAAAAAAGGTCTTCTTCTGAAACAAAGTGCACAGGGATTTATGATTCTAGAAAAGACAGTTATGGCAGCATTACAAGTCCTAAACATTTAGAAAAAAAAAAGTAGAAGAAGCAGGCACACGCTCCTCACAATACCTTAGGTGAGTTCAAGCAGTAACCAGCTTGCTGCTGGTAGGTTTGAGACAGGGGCTACCGAAAGCCTTTCTAATAGTTGGAATAAATAATAGAAAGAAATAACAACATGAAATATGCTTGAGCACTTGTGCAGAAAAATAAATAGAACAAGATAGAAATTCAAATATAACTATCAGTAATTATTTATCTCTTATCATTTTAAATAATGGTGGATATCATGATATTAAACGTTAATACCATGTTTGTATCAAAGGTTGCCACATCTAAATCACTTGAAATGTAGAACTCCACAAAAGCAGGGTAGAGGTTCAAGTACAACAAAACCCCCCAGAACTGTGGTAGACACGTGAAAGATATTTTATAACTAACTCTCCTTTGACGAAGTCAAACTTTCACAATACGAAATGTCTATAGAGTTTCCATTTACCCAGATGACCATGCATAATATTCACCATCTAGGATAACTATGATATCTTTAGTGCCCCTCAAATCTGTCTCGATTCGCAAACTAAAGACTACAGAGCACAATACCACTAAATTCATGCCATGGATTTGGAAAACCAAGTCTGCAAACTCAAGGTTTAGAATTAGCAACCACATCTGTTCTTGCAGTTTTTGTGCTCAAAAAAAGACACTCAATGCACGAATAAGCAACTGAAGCACTAGTGAAGCCCAAAAGAGCATACACGAGTGTTTCATTAAAGAACATGAAAGAACTATTTAAGTAAAGTTAAGTAGGAAAGGAAGACATACAAGTATATGATATGAACTGAACTAACTCGTATGAACAATGAAGAAACATTAAAGAAGAGAAGTAAGAATAAATCAGTTTCCATATAATGTGGGACTAACATAGACAGTTGGGTGTGTGCGTCGTACAATTATCCCTCCGAAAGAGAGATCAGTTTCCATACAATGTGAGACTAACAAATATAACATACATAGGCAGTTGGGTGTGTGTACCATACATTTAACCCTCTACTCCCACATAGTTAAAATATGGAAACTAACGTAATCGCTAACATATTTCTTGTAATATGTTTTTTTTTTCCTCCTTTTGGTCAACTTCAGTACTCATATGTCCTTATTTTGCTAAGGCATGTTACAGACTAAATATTTTTGATTGACACCAAGGACTAAAGGAAAGTCTAGAAATTAGTGATTCAGTGCTTTCACAGTAGCTTGCATCACCTACTCTACACTGTGCTATCCAAGTTCTCAACCAAGTGTCTCTCCACTACAACCCATATTGAGGTACAACTTTTAAGAGCTCTGAAATTGGAGTCTTCAAAGATTCTTTCATATCACCAGCTAACAATTTAAAAAAAAAAAAA
>CAIGRH010197867.1:0-16321 GCA_903798295.1 Fraxinus nigra
ATCAGAGCCCGTTAAACTCCAATAAGCAATTTGATCCGATTAGACTAATTTGAAATGAATTTAAGTTAGGTCGACTAACCGTTAAGGGATAAAATCTCACATCGAATAAATTTGAAAACATAGACTAATTTATAAGTGTTTGAGCTACTCCTCTTAATAAGGTTGACCTTTTAAGATGGAACCTAAAATCTTAAAATGGTATCAGAGTCCGTTAAACTCCAACGAGCAATTTGATCCGATTAAGACTAAAAAAAATTAAGCACGCGGATTTCAAGATTTGTCTGCTCAAACGAGCCACCATCTTGTGGGGCATGTTAAGGGATACAATCCCACATCGAATAAAAATAAAAATATAGACCAATTTATAAGAGTTTGTGTTACTTCTTTTAATAAGGTTGACATTTTAAGATGAAACCTCAAATCTTAATACTAGAATCAAAGATGAGTTCAACAACATCAACATAAATGTCCCAAGCTTTAAATTTTTCTTCCTGATTAATATCAACCTCGTGAAATTTTTTCATGGCAAGAAGGGTAGAGATCCTCTTTAAACTGGTAAGTATCGAAGCAGAGAGCACAAGCTCCCAATAGAGGAGATCATCTTCTCTTTCTATAAGCCCATGCACGTAAATTGATGAGTTAAAGCACTCTTTCCACATCCAGATTTGCAAATCTTCATATCTTTTGAAAGCATTATTTTCTCAATTTCGCACCAAAGATCAGTTTCGAAAGGATGTGACAGCTCCCTTTTATCAGCATTTGTGTCGTGCCCAGCTCCCAATTTCGTTGACGTTTTCGTTAGGTGTTGGGGGTGGGGTTAGGTTGGGGAAGATGAACAGTAGGTTTGCGTGTGTGGGAACGGAGGGGGGTTCGTGAAAGATGAAAAGTACTTTTATTTTTATCTATTTAAATATTTTATTATGGAAATTGTGAATATACCATTTTGTCCCTTGTTTAATTTGTCCATTTAATTCAACATTGCAATTTCAACGTTGACTAACAACATTATGGACGGAATGAGTGATTTGGACCATAGTTGTAGTTAAATATAAAGGTTAGGGATTGTGACTGTAAAAATGAAAGATTAAGGTGTGATTTGCAGCAAAATGAAAGACCTGGAACCTTCACTGCAATTTTCCTACTAAATTTATCTAAATCTTATCTTACACTATTTGTTAACTTTTCAATGGTGCCATTTAATGCATTTGAAAGTACCAAAAACTCAAGGAGGTGACTTGAGTAAGAAAGCAAGTGGTAGAATCAACGTTACAAGCGTAACACGATAGTTGAATGAGTAGAAATCGTGACACTTGATATCTTGACTACATATGGGTGGCTTGTTGAGTCGACCACAACCTCAATATCCATGAAAAGGGAAGGCGACATAGTTGACCATCTATTTAATTTAAATTTGGTGTCAATCGAGAGATACTTTGTTAATACTACGAAACGGTATTATTGAAGAGTATGCATTGCATGGTAGCTTAATAAAGTCAATTGTGTGGCTATAGACTCCACAATCAAAATTAGGGAACACGTAGAAGGCGTTGGGTGTGGGTGCACAAAATGGTCAAGTTAAAAAATAAAATGAAGCACTAAAAATGGCGAAATATTGGACATGAGTAAAGAGAAGCGTTAAAGCAAATGTGAGTTGTAACTAAAGTAGATAATGTGTGATTATCAACTTAATCTATTTGGGTCAAACATGCATTATATCACGAAAAAATATCACTAATCAAAATATTGTAATCAAATTTGATAGTAACACAATGATCTCCACTCCATGGTCTCAAGATTTGGCTATTGATGGATTGGGAGGACAGTTGATGTTAACATAGAAATGTATATGTCATGGAGGAAGATTGCATTTTAGAAGTTTCCTATTTTTTCATGTTAGTCCAATTCACACAAGTTGGCTTTTTTAACTAGTTCTTGTTTGATCTCGTATTATTTTTAAAAAATATTTTTCTATCTCTTCTTTTTAACAGAATATTTTTTAATAAAATAATATTAAACAAAAACCCAAAAATTCTTTAATCCATTATTTCAAAATGCATTCTTAAGAAAAAAAAAATGGGGCTCAAACAGGCTCGTTTGAAATATGACTGTTATATTATAGTTTAACATTAAAGTCTAATTAAAATGTGAAATAAATACTTTTAATCAGTGAAAATCAAATATCTTTTAAGGTTAAAATACTTAAAAGCCTCCTTCCAGGAAATTTGTTGATAAACACAAGTATCATCAACTGTTGAATAATTTCTTTTAACTGTTATTAAATTATTTATATTATTTCCCCTAGGATAATTCAAGTTGTGCTTAACACTTGTTTGAATCTGAATTATCAATTAATTGTGTTTAATTGGTATAATTTTTCACTTGAAAAGTATTAAAATTTTGAATCCTTTGTGTTCGTTTGACTTTGTTTTTCATAAAAATTGTCCATTAAATGGATAAAATTTATTACAATCGAGAATATAATTTGTTTTCATTGCAAAATTTTTTTTTTTAAAAGTTGACTAGAAAAACTTTTCCTACCAAGCCCATGGGAAAAGCTTTTCCTTACAAACCAAGAAACTGTGTAAAATTGAGAAAATATGGAAAATCAATTCCATGAAAAATTTAGTCAATCAAATATACAAAAAAGTAATTTGGGTGAAAATAAAATGTTTTACTGTGAATTAAATTGCCTAGAATTTGTTTTACTGTGAATTGTAACTAATTATGTTTGATTGATATAATTTTTTACCTGAAAAATGTTAAAAGTTTGGTGTCCGTTCGACTTTGTTTTTCATGAAAATTGTCTATGAAAGTGATATTTTTTTACTATTGGGTCTAGTATTTGTTCCAATTGCCAAAAAAAGATTAAAAAAAATACCATACCAAATATCATTCGTTTGACTTTGTTTTGCATGAAAATTGTCAATAAAAGTGATAAATTTTTTACCATTGTGTCTAAAAAATTTTCCAATTGCCAAAAAAAAAAACCTAAAAAATCAAAATCAACCAACAAGACATATTTTTCCTCCAAAAGCTAGAAAGTATGCGCGTGGGTAGGGTAGGCGAAAAATATTTGTTGAAATTTTTTTTTATTGTCAAAAGGTGCCAAACTTGAAAAATGGAAAACATTTTCCAAGTTCCATAGAAAATGTTGCCCTCAAACAGGGCTTTAAATCATTTGAAACCACAGTATAAAGCTCTCAAGTCAGTTTTTGGATTAGAGGATGCGTGATTGAAAATAAATTCATTTATATATATATATATATATATATGAAGAATGAGTCTCGAGCATGAGATAAGTTTTAGGGCGTGTTAGGTCGTGATTAAAATTCAATAAAAATATAGCCCTTAGTTGTTTCAAGGAAAAAAAATAAAAAACATAATCCCGATTGTTTAAAATAAGATATCATCCGGATTTAAAGACTTTTTAGTGGGATCTTCAATTATTGGTTCAGTTTTCAGTAAAAACATCATAAATTTTGATGACTAGTCACTTCTTTGCATCCAATGAAATAACAGTATATACAAAAAGATTTAAAGAACAGCATATTCTCCAAAAACACTTTGAACTAGGGTCTCGATCTGTCCGTGTCCTCTTCCTCTCTAAACCCCAGGTTTTACCCAATCTCAAGGTCTCTTTTTCTCTGTTTTTTTTGGCTAATTAAACCTCGTATCTATGCTTTAGTACAAAAGCTATAGGTATTTTTATTTTTATCTTCTTCATTTAAGTCCCCTCTTGAGACCTCAATGTAAAAGTTGCATCTTTTGCCATGGATTTCGAAACGGGTTTTATTATTCCGTACATTTGCTCGTGTATTTTATGGGTTTTAACCTCATTTCTTGCTAAATTTGCAAATGGGTCTTTAGGGTGAAGTGTAGTATTTTTTCTGTTCACTTCATTAATGATTTTTATTTTTACTTCTGATTTTGTGTCATTTTGCTAATAGCATTTGTTTCATGTTGCAGGAAGAGTATTTGTACCGCAGTATGAGTTGAAGTTAGCACCTTTAAGCCTTTGAGAACGGATTTGTTATTTATAGGGCTTAATTAATTTGATTGTGTTTTTTCTTTAACTGCATTTACCCTTTTTAATAGTATCATAAGCGAGGAAAAAAGTTTTTCCTTATATGGTGGACGAGAAGAGCTTTGAGTAGTGGCTATTACTTACTAGGGACTTCTGTGCATAATTTGACGAGTGAGTTGATTGTTCAAAAGCTTATAGAAAGTGTGCTGTGAAGTGGTTAAATGGACCAAGATTTGGGGTCAGAGTCCAATCTTCCACCTGGATCAATTGATAAGTCCAGGGTTTTGGATTTGAAGCCATTGAGATGTCTTGTCCCGGTATTCCCAACCGCACCTGGTATGTCATCTATCTCAAGTCCCCAGCCAGCACCCTTTGTGTGTGTTCCACCAACTGGACCTTTCCCATGCGGGGTCCAACCATTTTACCCATTCTCTTCTCAACACACCACATCAAGTGTCCCCGACCAAACAGAGAAATTCGGTTTTGGGACCCATATGCAGTCTCCTGTTCCACTGAATTCCTTTATAACTCCAATAAACCCAGCGAAAGGGCGAATGGAGCAATCTAATAGGACTACTACTTATGCATCAGGAAGCGTATCTATGGAAGATGGGTATGCTGATTCTCAGAATCAGAGTGATGTGGAGAATGTCAGCAATTCAGGGAAACGAAATGGCCGGCCAAGGAAGAAAAGAGACAGCAATGGAGACAACGTTGTTGAGACGATAGTTAATAACCTTATTACTTCATTTAAGCTTAACGAATTGGATGATTTTAGAAGAACCAGTGGTGACAAGGAGGTAGCTGGTACGATACTCTTGGTATTTGATTTGGTCAGGAGAAGGCTTACTCAAATTGAAGAAGCATCTCCAGTGATTTCTAAACATCCGAACCTGACGGCTGGCACAGTTTTGATGGCCAAAGGTGTTCGGACAAATAGCACGAAGAGGATCGGGCATGTACCCGGAGTTGAAGTGGGCGATATTTTCTTCTTTAGAATGGAGCTGTGTATAGTGGGGTTACATGCTCCAATTATGGCTGGGATAGATTATATGGGTGCCAAACTTACCATGAATGAAGAACCTTTGGCCGTCAGCATTGTCTCGTCTGGAGGATATGATGATCAGGGCAGCGACGGAAATGTGTTGATTTACACTGGCCAGGGCGGAGTGCAGAGGAAAGATGGGCAAGTGTTTGATCAGAAACTTGAAAGAGGGAATCTTGCTTTGGAAAAGAGTCTGCATAAGGCCAGTGAGATAAGAGTCATACGGGGTGTAAAGGATGTTAGTTGTTCGAATGGGAAGATCTATGTTTATGATGGCCTTTACAAAATTGAGGAGTCGTGGATAGAAAAAAATAAGTCAGGATGTAATGTTTTCAAGTACAAATTGATTAGAAAACCCGGGCAACCTGAAGCATTTACATTGTGGAAATCAATTCAGCAATGGAAGTATGGAAACGCCTCAAGGAATGGGTTCATCCATCCTGATATAACGTCAGGTGCAGAGAGTCTGCCGGTCTCTCTTTTGAATGAAGTTGATGATGAAATTGGACCTGCTTACTTCACATACAGTCCTATACTAAAGTACTCGAAGCCTTTTTCCGCTCCTAAGCCTTTTTCTGGCTGTCATTGCCTGAATGGATGTCAACCAGGCAGTAGTAGCTGCCCTTGCAGCCAGAGAAATGGGGGATATCTCCCTTGTACATCAGTCGGTGTCCTAATGTCTTACAGCTCCTTGATACATGAGTGTGGCCCTACCTGTGCGTGTCCTCCCAACTGCAGGAACCGAATATCTCAAGCTGGTCTGAAGGTACGTCTGGAAGTTTTTAAAACGAAGAATAGAGGATGGGGACTTAGGTCCTGGGATCCCATTCGGGCAGGTGGATTTATTTGCGAGTATGCAGGGGATGTCGTTGATGCATCTAGGATAGGTGATTTTGGGAATGAAAACGAAGATAATTATATTTTTGATTCGACTCGCAACTATAAACCATTGGGATCTGTGCATGATGATTCTAATGGTTCTTTAAAAGTCCCATTTCCCCTCATTATAAATGCAAAAAATAATGGCAATGTAGCTCGTTTCATGAACCATAGTTGTTCGCCAAATGTGTTTTGGCAGCCAGTTTTACTTGAAAGTAATAGCAATGCACACGTCCATGTTGCTTTTTTCGCCATCAGACATATTCCTCCAATGCAAGAGTTAACATATGATTATGGGATGGTTTCATCTGAGAAAGGAATCCATGGAAGAAAAAAGTGCTCTTGTGGGTCGGTGAAATGCAGAGGCCACTTCTATTGATTGTCAATGCCAAGTAAAACGGTGGATCTTGATAATTGATGCCTCTTGCAAAATGTTGGTTATTTCCTCCCTCTCACACCATTGAACTTCTAAATTGATTCTTGTTCTCTCGCTTGCGATGCTCTCATTTTTATGTTTCTTCCAGAAAATTGTATGACTTGTTTAGCTGTCTGTTCACTTCAGGGTAATTTTTATGAGAATTAGACTTAATGAATTCTGAAATATGCACTTTGAGTGTTGTATTTCATTGGATTTGTAGATCTAATCATTGATCATGTCTAACAAATTAAACTCAAATGGATATAGATTATCTTAAATAGTGACATTTTTAATCATAATATCAATGGATTGAAGGGCTAAGGATTTCAAATTCTTGTGAGCGAAAACTGCTTGGATTTCCAAATCCTTGAGAGTTTAGTGCCTTCTTAATAAGCAAAACAGGAACTTGGACAGCAACTCGGTTGTTCATTAGCCTGAATCTGGTGAATATATTTTTGCAAAGAAAACTTAGAGCGCGTTGGATTAAGATAATTGGGAAAGAGGAAAGGCTTGAGTTAATAAATTGGCTGTAACTTTAATCTCTTAGACATTTGATGTCCATCCTGTGTAGCAGTGTAGTATGTTGATGAGTCTCATTAGGGTGGTGTTTTGCGTGTGGTTTTGTGACTTCATTCTGACTGTTGATCTTGATCCGACCCTTTGAAACTTCGACTAATTTAAGATTTAAACCAAGACGCAGAGACTGAATGAAGTTACCCTTCTGTTTCTTTATGGAAAGTTTTCTGTGAACTTGTAACAATTGACATTTAATTTTGATGCTTATAACAAATGTCCCTCCTATCTTGATTCGTATTGGAAGTCAGAATTCGAGAATGTACTTGTATTTCACGATTCTTGATATGTACCGTGTAAATTTGTAATCTGAAAATCTAATTAAATGCATTTGCAAACGCTGTAGGTACAGTGTCAACATAAAGATTAATGTATTTTGCATCTGCAGTGCTGCACGTCGTTTTTCCTTAATTCATGGTAGGAAATAGCTCGTCTCAAACTGAAATATCCGATTTTGCAGTTACACAAATGAACCGGAATATGAGTTGTCGATGACAGAACCGTTACTTTTGTTAGTTGTGTAGCACTGGAAAGTGTAAACTGAATTAGATGGAGTTTTGTTAGCTTGCTTCCTGCATATTTGTCTAGTTTTAATCTGATACTAGCTGCTTTTGTTTACGTCACATGATTAATAATCATTTGGTGTTTATCCCACTTTTTTCTGTAACTTCATTAGGATCTGCCTTAGCGTAGGACTTTGATCTTGATTTCCTTTTCCAGTTTGAAAAAAAAAAGTTACTGATAGTAGTGAACCTGGTAAGTGTTGCTTTCACAAGAAGTAACTTGTTTATTTCTTATTTAACTTAAAATGTTGTCTGTCGAATCTCAACCACTCACTTTCATGTTCAGATTGAAATCAACGCTCCTTTTTATTAACAAATTTTATTTGACAAAATAAAAGTAATCGATGGAAAATGTTTGTTGGTATCACAAATGAACTTGTCGCGATTCGATATAACCAACACTAAAGATTATCGTTTTGTTCATTCTCATAACTTTTTTAACGTATGCAAGAATAATGTAACTTTCGTAGTTGATTACATACTAATCAAAAATAAAAATTATACTGAAATTAATAAAATAAAAATAATTCAAGAGAAAGTATTAATTTGAAGTCGTGCTTTCAACTTAATTAAAAAAAAAAAAATACTGTATAAAAGAAAAGTGTTTGTGCTTGCACGTTACTTGCCGCCATTTATGTATTCGTTTCCCATTAAATAATAATTATTTCAAAGACGTTAGGAGCATATGTGTTCAAAATAATATCATATTCAAAGCAGCTTTGCGGTATGCCGTATGCATATATTCATTTTAAAGTGTACATTTAAAATAATTTTCATGTGTAAAATAATTTCTCTCTTCTTAAATTTAGGAAAATCGGATTAGAAATGAAAAATTAGCTGTTATTGTTGATTTTTATTAGACGAATGAGATTCAATAACGACTATATTTTCAATTTTAATTGAATTTTAAGTACGATCGAACACGCCCTTATAAATGAAATAGAACGTATAAAAATTATGATTTCAAATCTAGTCGTTATATATTTATGATAATTGTAACTGCGCAATGTTTTTAATGTAAAATATGAATTCAAGCTTTGCACGGAAAAGTATGATAGTTATAAAATTCTTCGAAACGATAATTTTTTTGATAATTTGCGTGCATGTTCTTCAACTTTTAGGATAGTTTGAACTTGTGTGTTTCACAATTTTCATTCAAGAAGTAACTCAACAGTTACCTCAAAGAAACATTAAACTCTTAAGTTGCAGTTCAAGAACGACGTGGAATTAATATGCATTATTGAAGTGATACAAATTTGTAAATTCTTGATTGAGAAAAATGTAGGATGAAATGTGAATGACGGAATCTGATATCATGAGGACAGTTGAAGAGTTATATACAAAGAAAAATAGTGGAGACGAAAGTGTTATTGACCCCACCCCACCCCTACCCTAGGCAGATTCAAAGGAGAAGTTAGTTAAGTGTCACCTTATAGAGAGAACCTAACAGAAAAAGATAAAAATCAATTCTTTAATAATAGCGAGAGAAAAATGTGAATCTTTAAAACACAAGAATTTTTAACGACATTCTTCCTGGGAAATCACGTCTGTCTGTGCCAGGAAGAAGAGAGCAAAAGGCAGCTGGTTCTTCATCATATTCTAAACCTCTCTCTCTCTCGCGCGCGCACACACAGACATTCTGTAGCCAACCAGATTTACCATTCTCTTGTAATCCAAACGACAACTCGTGGAAGTCCAATGTTTCGACATGAAATATAAAGACCCGACAGAACACAGGTTTTGGATTTTGATGTGTTTTGCTCATGTGGGATTTTGTTGAAGAAGAAGAGAAGAAAAGGGTTTTCAATTTTGTGATTGGAAATTAACAGCTTGAATTGATTTCCGGGTTGTTGGCTTTTGTGCTACATGGACCAAGAAAAACCCAAACCAAAGAGGCTTTATCAAGTTTGGAGAGGAAACAATGTGAGTCATCTCTTTTTGTTTATTGATTGTGAAATAATTGCATTTAATCATTAGAGAAAAAATGGTGTAATTTGATTTGAGAAAGTGGGTTTTTAGGCATGAATTATTCTGCAAGTACAGAAAAAAGAGACAGAAATTGTATCCGGCAGCACCTGTATGGCTGCATTTTTTTCGTGTTTTTATCATCTTCCAATGATAATCTGTCAAGTGTCCATCTGTATGATTTATCTGGAAATATTTCTGTACCTATAGCATATTCAAGATCTTGCTGTTTGAATCACATGTCCAATTTTCATAAATGGAAAATGGGAGATTGATCTCAGTTTCTCTATCATGTTTTGAAGTCTTCAAATTAAAGTTTAAACTGTTAGGATAAATTGATTTAGACTATTATCTCTTCATGGTGCCTTTGAAATCAACTGGTTTTTTGTTCCCACAGACCATCTGAGTAAAATTTTGATAGTGATGATAAGCCGACAAGCGCTGCAGTTGATTTTTCATATTATGTTGTCTCAATTTTCATGGTGACTGTGCACTAGTGAACATTAAGATTATAGTACCCATATTCCAGTTTCATTATTTCAATCGATATTAAACATTCACTTCAATTTCAATTGTTTTTTTTGTTCTGTTTAATGCTCCAGAGATTCTTATTTGGAGGAAGATTCATCTTTGGTCCCGATGGCTCATCGTTGTTTTTATCAACATTCCTAATTGTAGGCCCTGCACTTGGGTTTTGCATTAAAATATTCTCCATCATCAAACATCAAGAAAACAAAAATGCAATGCATTGGTATTCGGTACTTATCGTGGCAATAGTTTTAACCGTTCTGGTAAGTAAACATCGATAATCATATAAGTTAAAAATTATTTCTCATATTTTGCTGAGGGAGCATGCACCCTTGGGAAACTATTAATATTTTTCTGAACTCATGGTTTGTGTATTTTCTTTTCGAGTGTCGAAGATTGACCAAGGTGCTAGACTTAAAGGCACTATGTGGAATTGAAGTGCACATTATCTGTTTAGAATTCAGATTTATTTTAATTTTTTTTATTATTGGGACTTTGAACATGGTTGATTATTTCATTACAAGATAACATTCAACTCTAGCACGGTTAAAAGTTTCTATACAGATCCCTTGAAATTTTTAAAAAATATTTCCATTATAAAAGAAATGCAAGGAAATTTCAAAACTCCATATAAGAATTCCAATAAAATCAATTTTGTCTTAATATTTGTTCATTTAAAGTAATCGGTATCAGTGGAAGTTGTATCACATAAACAAGTTTTCTTCTCAACAAGTGAAGATTGAATAATTAAAATGAAAAAAATCAGTTTATGTAAAATATATAAGGTTTCCACGGCTTTCCAACAATGTTCACAAAATGATTCAAAAAGTTCTCGTTTTCCAAAACATTTGAAATCAATCAAACTTTTCTGTCTGTCTATAATTTTACTTCTTTGTGTAGTTATGCGTAATTCTTTCTGAATAATACTTTATCCTGCCTTAAATTTCATTAAGTTCTGTTTTCTTGATATTTAGTTCCCCTAAATACTCATATAGAACTAAGATTAACACGCATTGAATATCTTATCAATTTTAGATAGCTTGCTGATATTTGGATTTAATGCAGGATATAATGTTTCTCTTCCTAACATCCAGCAGAGATCCTGGGATTGTACCTCGGAATTCAAGACCTCCAGAGTGTGATGAATCATTTGAGATGAGCACCCCTTCAATGGAGTGGGTCAATGGGAGGACTCCTCATTTGAAACTTCCCCGAACAAAGGATGTGATCGTGAATGAGCACACTGTTAAAGTGAAGTTCTGCGAAACATGTTTGCTTTACCGTCCTCCCCGTGCATCTCATTGCTCCATCTGCAACAATTGTGTTCAGAGATTTGATCATCACTGTCCATGGGTCGGTCAATGCATTGGCATAGTAAGTACTGCACCATGATTGATTGGACATATGGTGTTATTGGGTTTAATACACTGGTTATCTGTCACTAAACTATTAGTGATACATCTTGTTGGTTACCGATTTTGTTTTCTTTCAAGTTGATAAATAAACTCAAACTTTACAATTTGATCACTGCATCAATGTCCGTCAGTTTGGCTTACACAAAATGATGTGCCAGGCTAGTTCTTTGGTAACTAGCTACCAACTAGATGGCCACATCAAATTTTCCGTTAGTCAAACTAACGAAAGTTGGATGAAATGAACAAATTGTTACTGACTTTTAAGTTCATCGACCAACTTTACACAAAAAATAAATAAATAAAAAATACTGACAGCATGAAATATCACTAAAAGTTTAGCAACTGCAAGTGTTTTCATCCCGTTATTATAGAAGCTTATTCAGTCACCAATCACCTTTATAATATTTGGCTGGCAGTTATCTTGGTGGTGATTAAATCAATGATTATGTTCAACTTGGTTTGAATGCATGTGAGAGATTCTTTGTCCTGTGATAATTCTTTTTATCGTGTATATGAAATCATTTTACGATATTAAAGTAAGGAATGCACAATTGTCAATGGTAGAAAATCACATATTAGGCATGTACTACTCCATCTTCAGTTTCCCTGCTTTAATCCCAAAATATTATGTCTTTTTGTTACCACCCAATATGTGCTGATTGTAAAGCTGCCTGTTTCCTATTTTTATCTGCATGTCAAATTTCTTATATGCATGGGAAAATTATTTGTGAAATTTTTTCTACATATCCTGGTCATATAATGTGTACTAGTCGTGTAAATGAGTAGCAATTTGCAATACATAAATCATTTAAGGGTCCGTGTTTTCTTGATACTATGATTCTGATATTCCATCCCTTGTCAACACGAGAAAATTGTTTGAGCGGTAATTGTGATTTTGAGCTGTGTACACCATGGACAACCAACAAGAGCGTCTTTGAGCTTCTCTGTCATGTCATTCTAGGCATTCTTATTTCTCGAGGAAGAAAAGTTAAGACCATGTAAATATGTTTAGACACTACGTGCATTCAATGTACTTATGTTTTATTGATACATCTAAATTTTATGATCTCCTTATGAAAGAAGAGTAAAAAATTTCACGACAGATTCATCATCATTGCACCTAAACTGGGAACTCTATTACAAGGATATAAACTATGCAGAATTGATATTTTCATAGCCATGGGGAGTATTAGACTCTGAGTGGCGTTGACATATATTGCTTTTCAGTTGTTTAATTATAAATTCACGGAGAAAATTAAATGACGTTACACATACACAACGTGCATGATCCTCTACCAATTCGAAATGAACTTATATGTTTTACAAATATAGCTGACAACACAGCTTGTCATTTAAAAGTAAGTCATTAGAAAATTATGATAACTAGCTGAAATACTTCAACGAGAAAATTATAAGCAATGGACTCAATATTATCAAATAATCAGGGATGTTGCTGGAATATTTTGTTCTCATTTGGTTTGGCACTTACTATTCTTTCCATGAGTAACAGGAACATCTTTCATGCTGTTTTTGCAGCGTAATTATCGGTTCTTCTATATGTTTATATCAACATCGACTATTTTATGCATATATGTCTTCGTGTTCTCTTGGATCAACATTCTTCATCAAAAAGGCAGTACGCGGAAAGCCATGTTACATGATATTTTGTCAGACGTTCTATTAGTGTACTGCTTCATTGCCGTTTGGTTTGTGGGTGGCCTTACAGTTTTCCACCTCTATCTGATTTGCACAAATCAGGTGAGTTTTCTTTAAGTTTTCCAGAAATTTTATTAACAGGAAATATATTGATTGCTTTCACCTATTTGCTACTGAATGTGACATATAGCATAATTTCTTTTGCACGCCTATTGTAACTTATTAATGCTGCGTTCATAGGTCATCTGTATAGTACTACTTGACTTGCTTCTTGTTAGATTGAATTTCCATTCGTAGTTCAGTTTAGGGCGAAGGCCAGACACTTGGATTAGAACTTAGAAGTTACTGGGTGCAATCTGGGAATCATTTCTTCAATCAATTCAAAAACGTTAAGATTCAAATCCGATCTACTGCTCCAGTGTTATCCACTTAAACAAATAGTAGTAGCTCTTAATCGTAAATTAATAGGCAAGTTTTCTTTGTCAAGCTTTCTTTTCCCTTTCATAGATGAAGTCACTATATTCTTTTAATATGTTGAGTCTGTGCAGATGACTGCCTGTTTACTATTCTTCAATAATTTGTCATTTTTCAATGTGTTTTTCCACAAGACATAGAATCCCAATCACGATGTTAACATTTTTGGGTTCACACCATGTTCTGAAGATGAAGATTTGAGAGGGGAATCCATTTTGTTTCTTACACACATGAAATCACAAATCAATGCACATAAAATAAGTCTATTTTTCCAATGTTTGATGGCAAATAATGTTGATTTTTTCCATTAGGCGTAGGCTTGCATCACATATAAAACTCTTAACTAGCTCCTTTGCAGACTACGTATGAAAACTTCAGATATCGTTATGATAAGAAGGAAAACCCATATAATAAAGGGGTGATCAGAAACCTCAAAGAAGTCTTTTTCTCGAAAATCCCACCATCCATGAATGATTTCCGAGCATACATTGAAGAAGATGAAAGTGTGGGTATGGATCCCACAACTGATAAGTTCATGGGAAGTATCACTACCTCAAAAGAAAAAATTGACATCGAAATGAGAACTAAATTTGCTGAGGAGAATGGCCTTTCACTTCCTGAAATTTTGAGAGTTTTGGAATATGATGACATTGAGACTAACATGAAAGAGGAGAGGAATGACAGAACTGATTCGGATCCACTTCTCTTTCTGGATGAACAAGAACTCAAGGACGAGGCTAATGGCAAGGAGACACTAGATGAAATTACAACCTCTGATCAAATCACGGGATCAGGTCAAACATAAGCTTTAGGTATCATTCTTTGTTTACTATCCTATATATGGACGCAGTGCAATGTTCTTTTTTCTTTGATCTCTAGGCCAGTATTGCTTACATTCTACTACGTTTCTTCACTAACCGAATCAAGGAAATGCTTCTTTTGAAAGATACGAGTTAGTGACAGTGTAATTTCTAAGATATTTGATATTGCCACTTGCATGTAATGTTTTTAGCAGTCACTCTGATGCCTGACAAACTTGTAAGCAGTTATCTGTGTTAAGGAAATATCATCTTCGTTGTATTTTCATGATTCTATCATATTGTTTCTCTTCGTTATTTTTTCATTGTTTGTGTATCAATAATAGTCTACAGTTTCTAACTGTATGTTGAAAGAATCAAGACAAATTCCATATATACACTTCGCATGTTTTGTCATAATGGTTCAAAACTATCGTCATTACACTTTTTCTTCAAGAGCTATATGAAGTGGCAGTTTACCTGGGGGCCTTTAGATTGATGGTTCTAGCTTCGCTAAAATCTTCATCTCCACGGGAAAATATGTAATCATTTAGCCTGTCGATTCTAAATGCCTGGGTATCATTAATTATATGTCGAACTAAAAGAATAAAGCAAATTACAGAATGCTACCTGAGGTAAATAAAAAAACCATGACATATTTAGAACACACAAAATTCAAGCACAATCCATTTCTTGTCGTCATTCTTCTTTTCAGATAGATTTTTCTCCCCTTGTTCATGGGTAAAGTGGCCAATTGATATTCGTTGAAGAATCAGCTATATTTTTCAAGTCTTAACGGGATGTTTCATTTTCTTGACAGGTTTGGTACAAGGCGATCTGTTTCTTCAAGAAAATCGGATTTGCAGGGTTCGATGACTTGAGAAGGTCGACTGCGTTGCCAGAATTAAAATGTTTTCAGATTGTTGTTCTTGTTGGTAGCATCATACTGTGAGACAAGCTTGCTGCAGAAAGTCTCAACGGTACAGAAATAATTCAGGATCTTGCAACAGAATGACTGAGCAGTCCTGTAAGAGTGAAACTTGTAGATAGGTTGATCTCTAGTGTGTCTTGTTCTTTATTTTTATTTTTTTGAATTTCTTGTTTTCTTGACTTTGTTTCTTGACATCCATTATTCATTATTAGATTCAAAAATAAGGTTGGAGGTAGTGGCGGATTTAGGATTTTGAGCAAGCATAGTAACCAATGCTCTGAACTGAAATTACTTATATCCTGGTTCAAAATGTAAGTGTGAGTGTACACTATGTATCAATCTAATAATATTTATAGAGTAACAATATGTAGTTAAAAAATTTTTTAAAACAAAGGGAGAATATATCTATTACTTGATAAAAGAACATATAGAATTTTGTTATATATAATATCAACATACACCAAATGCCACGGTGGTCAAATGTTTCATAATTCCAATGGAATTCACAAGTTCAAATTCGAATCTTCCAATTGCACTGGTTTTAATGNCAAAATTGGGAAAAATATTAAACTATAATTGCAAAAGGAGATTGCTATTATTGAGAGTTGAACTCAAGACTCTCGGTTACTTATATGATACTCTAGCCAAATGAACTACAAATATATAGGAGCTTGTCGAGTGTTGTATCCTTTGCTAGTTGGAGGGCATTGACAAAATTGTACAATAGAGAGACGGAATCTTTTTTGAAACTTGTTTAGAATGAAGCTTATTCTTTTTCCCAAGATGATTTTACTTGTGAAATAGTCGTTTCTGCACTACATAAGACGATAGAAATACTAGTCAATAATCTACTTAAATTTACAACGTGTTTGGTAAAGTAGATTGGACAATACTAGATAGCAAAAAATTCAGAAGAATACTAAACTTACATTCGATGATAAATTAAATAGATATTTAATGTTATACTTTGTTTATTAAAATGTAATTTAAACAAAACTTTCACTAAACTTAGTATTCATTAGCAATAAAGGCTGGCCCATACACCCACTGCAC
>CAIGRH010197913.1:0-14615 GCA_903798295.1 Fraxinus nigra
TTCTTTGTTATCCAAATCCGAAGAAAAAGTTATAAAATTTCGCCAACACTTCGTAGAAGAGAAAGAAAATTCCCAAAAGAAAATGGGTAAGAGCTCGAGCGAGGAATCAGCGAGTGATCACGAGAACTCCTCTGGCGAGGTGCCAGAGTCCAATTCCAAAAACATCTTCTCTGAAGGCGAGAAGGTCCTAGCTTTTCACGGTCCACGCATCTACGAAGCAAAGGCATGCCCTAATTTTAGCCTTCTCTCGTTTTATTATTATATATAAATTTAGTCGAAATGTTTTCTTCTTGAAGTTTTTATTTTGACTTAATTACACCGTATTGTTTCTTTTATAATTTCATTTATTATTGTATATTTTCGGGGGCTATGAATAACTTTTTGAGCGGATAAAGAACTCTGGCTTGTGGAGGTAATATGAGAACAATTATGCTGTGTTTGTGCGGATGTGCATGTAGAATGTTATAAAGCCCTATTTGAGCTCCATTTTTAAAAATTCATTTTCACAAAGTATCGTGTTTTGTACAGAAAAAATTGAAAACGTGGTTTTCCTTGTTTTCTGTTTTTAGTATAAAAAAATTTTCCATTTTTAAAAATTCATTTTCAACAGCTCATTAATTTTAGTAAAATAATTTTAAACGGAAATTTAAAACTTTTTACAAAATCTACTCTGAAGAAATGGGGCTCAAACGGGGCCAAAATATCCTGGACATTTGAAGCTTTTTTTATGCATTTGTATGCATGTGCACCTATAATACACAGTCATGGAATTTACTGTTAAAAACCTATATTAAAACCCTATTGTATAGAGGATGAATGCTGAAATTGAGTGTGTATAGAAGTATGTGTACTTATGTAGCCACAATATTGCTTCTCATTTTGCATATGCTAATATGATATCACATGTAAAAGTTGAGGTACAAAAATGCGAGTTGTATTATTGTGTGTGCTAATCAAATTGCTCTCCCTACATCATTTTCTGCAAGTGAAGATATTAACAAAATATCAGCCAAGCATCAATGTATCCCTGAGTAAATCTTTGTCCGTGCTATTGTTTATTCACTCTCCTTTGATATATATATATATATTTTTGGTATATGCAAATTCATACATATAGTCTTGCTATATATGCAAGGTTTACTCTTGTTGAAGCAAATGTGGTAATTAGGGATGGGACAAGTTAGCCCAAAAGTAGAAATTCTATGAAAAGACAACTCTCCATTTCCAATTTTTACATTTCACTTTATCCACTCAAAATTGGTCTGGTCTTAGATTAATGAGTGTTGTCGCTCGTAGGAACTGACTGATTGGTTGACGCTTATATGTCATTAACGGGTTCGATATAAAACTCGTTTAATCAATTGTATTATCTGTTACTGGTATAATGTATTCAACTTCTTGTTTGTTTTGAGTATTTATATACCTGATATTTTTTTATCTTTTTATTTGGTTTATTTTCTTCATGATTTACTTTTTTTTTTCCAATTCACTTTTCTATGAAGGTTCAAAAAGCAGAGTTTCGGAAGAATGTATACAGATACTTTGTTCACTACCTTGTAAGTCTAATTATCGGCTTTCCTTTCTTCTTTTCCCGTCTCAATTTTTTTTTATCTCTTTCTCCATCAACATTTCATTTCTATGTTGTGTATTAATGTATTCTATGATGCACCGACACGGACACGTGTTGGATAAGTTGACATGCGATTTTTTCAAAAAAATTACTGTCACGACACGTTGATTAAATTCCTTAAATTTCTTTATTTATATAGTTTAAGCTAATTTATTTATATAATATAAATTTAGTTTTATATATGTTATTAATTTCTCGTTAAAATCTTTTAGGTATGAGTACACATTTGTTATTTACTAATAATCTCGAATTAAAAATATATAATATTTCTAATAAAAAAAAAGAAAAATAATCATGATAAAGTGTCCGATGAGTGTCGATATACAACACGTGTCCCATACATGTCTGACACGGATGAGGTCCCTAGTTGAAGTGTGCGCGCAATAGATAGTGTATTTTTTCCTAGACCAGGATGAGGTCAATTGAGATTATCCTTTGTCAGCCTTATTTATTAATTGTCTTACCTTTTTTCTATCTTCGGTGGCATGTATTAATTACTATTTTGTTTTGCAGGGTTGGAATAAAAAGTAAGTGTACGCCCCAGTATTTCAAATGATTTTATTTATTTATTTTCTCTCTCTCTCAACAATTTCAACCACTGAATGAGACATAGAATCTGGTCCACGAATGAGACGTAGAGCCTCCGCAGTACAATAAGTGATTATTGTAGCTGAAGGTAGAAATTTTCTTATATATAGTTCTAGTAGATTTTACAAACCCGACCATGCCTACATTCTTGATTTTGGCTGTTGAAAATTTAAACTGGATTCTCACTTGCTCTCTTAGTTTCGACTGAACTACTAGATGTGTACAAGCATAAGCATAATGGACACCAGTTGACTGGTTTCTATGTGCATAAGGTTTGTATTGGTGTTATTAGTCCCTCATGCAGTGAATAGGTAGGTTTTGGACTAGCTTCCTAGTACAAATGATAATTATGATTTTGGCAAATTAGCTTCTTATCCTCATTTTGTGTAATGAATGTGATCTTCAATATATGTAGTGGGAAATTCTCTCTCTGAAAGGTTTTCTGAGAGTTCCATTATAGCTTTTTTGCTGTACTTCTTTTCATTTACAGCAACCATAGTTTCTTTGGTATTTCAAAATTTAATAGCCAAGCATGTAATTTTCCTTTGTTGTCCAATTATATATCACTTCTGCCCAACTCTGGCTGAAAAGTTAAATCAATTGTCTAGTCGTCATATGCTGCCATAATAGAAGTAATTACTGCAGATTTATTGTCGCACCAAAACAGCTAATTCTCAAGCAGTACTAATGTTAAGTGAACCATACAGAATCACTCACATAAGCTTTTAACTGTCCTGCCAATAGTTGGGATGAATGGGTAGGCATGGATCGGTTGATGAAGCATACCAAAGAGAATGTTTTGAAGAAGCAGGCACTTAATAAGAAAGTTGGTCCTGACAAGAATACAAAATCAGGGCGATCATCTCAAGCAAAGTCAAAAAGTCCAGCCGGTATGTTTGTCTTTCTTCAGTTCAATAATAGTATATTTAAGGGCTTGGACATTTGACTTCTATTTATTTGTAAGTTTCTCTACGTGTGTCTGGGCCACATATTGATATTGTTCATGATTAGCTCATGAGAGGTACACTGGAGAGAACTGAAGTGGAATGGCCTTCCACAACTCGTTGCCCATTTCTTATTTGACATGCCAAAACAAAGTAGGTAATGCCTGCAAAAGAATTGCCCTCTGTAGGAAAAACCTAGAGTTTCACTTCATACTTTTGATTGACTCTAATCTTCTTCTCAACTTTCCAAGAAACAAATCTACCCCACCTGTCTACCCATTTCTAACTCCCAACTTGACCCTCTTCCCCACTTCCAATTACTTCACTTCATTCCATTTCCACCTCTGCCTTTCCGCCCACCCCTTCCTAAGTCGCTGCCATCAGCATGCACGCCTATCTATTCGTGCCATCTCCATTCTCTTCTGTGTGTGTGTGCGCGCGCGTGTATATATATATATTTGAATAAATTTTAGTTATCAGTTCGTCTCATTCTAGGTAGAATAGTATTTCAACTTGGTCTTTCTTTCCTTCCAGGGTACTCCAGTGTGCCAACAATCAACAAGTTATTTATTCCTAATAAACTTGGAACCATGTACATTAATGCTTTTACATCACTCCCAGACCATGTTAATTTACATCTTGTCACTCAAATTATTCTGTTGTATTGCACTGGTCTCATAAATAGGAACTTCTTTAGGTTTACTCAAGACACGTCCCAACCATCTAAGTTGTTCCACTATTTCATCCTTAAATTGTGCCACCTTCATTTATGAATTTTTTTCCTGTAAAAGTCCAACTATTACTTTCATAAAATATAGTGCAGTAACTATTGTGTGGAACTTTCCTTTTAACCTGTTATCACCTGATTACATAGAATCCTTATAGCACTTCTCCATTTTATCTCCGTGCTTTAACCCTGTTCCTTACATTGCCTTCAAATTGTTCTTGTTAATAATTGAACCTACATGCCCAAAACAATAGCTTCTGAGACTAAATGATCATTTATTGTGACTTCCATATCATTCTTATTCCTACTGTGATTAAAATCCTTTAAATGCATTTCGTCTACTTTTATTTAACCTAAAATGCTTGCATTGTTTTGGGGGAACTCTAACCATAGATTATTCCATTAGTGGAGCTTCGACTGTAGAGTTTATAGCCCCTATTTGACACTCATTTTAATCTCATTCTCATTTTTTTTTTCTCTTTCTTCATTTCAACCACTCATTTTCCAAATAAAATAATATTACACACAAATCTAAAACTTTTCATGACTTTTCCACAACGCATTTTCCCATCAATCACTATTCCAAAAATTCTATTTTCATTTTAATGAGATTCAAACACAAGCATAATTGGGAAGTGTGAAAAAGAATATAGACAAAATGACAAGATGCCCTTGCATTTTAATACTGTTTCTGTTGAAGAGAGAGTTTTGAAAACTAGTTTTCAATCTTTTTTCTGAAGAGGCAATCAGATATATATGTGGAAAGTTGATTGATGCCTGGCGTCTGTTCTATCATCTCAGTTGCTGTTTCTCTTTTGGATTTTACAGATGCCAAAGTGGCGAAAGAGGAGATGAAGAACAGTGGTATGTTTCTCTTCTGTTTTTTGATATTTTACTTTCCTTTTAACTTTGTTTGGTAAGTATCTCCCGATTACATAGAATCTTGTACCAATTCTCCATTTTATCCGCAGTGCTCTAATCATATGTATTACATTGGAAAATCGTCTTTTTTTTTTATTCATAATTGAACTTAAATGCTTTAAACAGTCGCTTTTGAGACTACATAATCATTTATTTTGACTTCTATTTAACCTAAAAAGTTTAAAGAAAAGAATATTGCATTCATTGGAACATCAACTGTAGGATTTATAATTGGGAAGTACCAGAGAGGAATTTACGCACAAGGACAAGCTGCTCTTGCATTTTTATACTATTTCTGTTGGAGACATGGTTTTGAAAATTAGCTTTCAATATTTTTCCTGAAGAATGGGCAATCAGATATGTGTTCTGGAAGTTGGCATGAGCTCCATCATCTGAGTTTCTGTTTCTCTTGCATTTTACAGATACCAAAGTGCCTAAAGAGGAGATGAAGAACAATGGTCCACTCTTCTTGATCTTTTTATTATTTACTTTGTATTGAATTCTCACTACCTACCATATACATTAAAAAAAGAAAAAAAAAACTTGACTGTTTTGAACTAACCCACAGAAATGGAATAATACATGGGTTTATAAGGAGCACGGAAATGGACATGACATGCGTTTTTCGGAAAAGTGCCGACAGAACACGTTCCAGCACGTTGATTAGATATTATTAAATTTTTAGTGCAACGCAAATAAAATAGTGTATACTTGTTAAATACATAACAAATATAGGGTTTAGTTGGTAATTTATTGGTAAAGAGGCGAATGCTTTGGAAAAGGTTAGTTGCTTTACATGTTTTCATTTTTAAGAAGTCCAATTGGCAAGTTTAAATTGATCTGGTGTTTGAAAAACCCAATGGGTTGAAACCGAATGTTGGTCCATAAAACAAAAATAGGGAGCTGGCAAGTTACAAAAATTAGTGCTAGGGTTTCAGGTTCTCTTTTGCGGAACCAGTGACAAAATGTATCACCTGCTGTCGAAATCCAATGCCGATTGTGACATCCAATGCCAGTAGTGACAACCAACTCCGGTCGAGACATTACTGCCCTTGGATTTTGCAATGCATTTTTATTTTGCTCACAAAACTTCATGTAGGTTAGTTTCCCTTTTTTTTCCCGATTTACTCTGGTGTTCCTGTGATTTATCTACAGCTTGTCAGGCACCATGTCGGACTGTAAAAAACCATAAAGTAAAAATGAAAACTGGTGTATCGGATGTGTCTGCATTGTGTTGGTGTCCTATGCGTGTTGGACACCGACTAACCAGCACCAGATGTGTGTTCGTGCTTCCTTTTCAGTAGGCTAAAATTGATTTGTAACTATTTTGGTAATGATGCAATGCTTTATATTGTTGTGAATGAAAATCTGTTGGTTATCCATTTTAAGTTTGTGGTAGATATCTGCTTTAGAGAAACTTAGAATCTTCTGGGTGATGTTATTGCAGTTGCAAAAGGGAAAAAGCGTAAAGATGATTCCGGCATAGAGGTTTACTCTTGAGTTATAACTAATTTCTATAGTTCAAATTCTGTTTCTGTTTTTGCAGAAATTTACATTTCTCAGTTGCTTTTACATCTTTTTCTGTACATTCAATATATAAATTTCTCAGTTGCTTTGACATCATGATGGTTTCGTTAGCCTTCTATTACATTAGGGTTATCGAGTTATGTAACAATTAAAAAGAATTTTTACAGTATCAATACAAGAGCTCTAACTATCGGAAGGTGCCTTTTGTGGATCCTAATGATCTTAATATGGTTATGCAACTTAGTGCAGCACCTGTTGCTACTTCAGACATTTGATTTTGCAGCCCTTCTATCTAGAGTCACTTTATTTCAGCATATGTTATTCGCAAAATTTGAGCTCTTCCTTATCGGAGTTTTAAATGCTTCCATGAGTTCAATAGAATCACAATTACAAATTCTATCATTATACTGATTCTTAGCTTGTGAATGGATACTCAACATCTCATATTTACAATAGCACATTAGTTTCACTTGAAGTATGACTGGCCTTTCAAATTTTTCTTGTTGATTAATCTGTTTTTGATATGGATATTGATGAGCCTACTGTCTGCTATGTATTGTAGGGTAATCCAGTGGAAGACAAAATGATTAATATTCAAATTCCATCACCTCTAAGACAGCGGTTAGTTGATGATTGGGAGTTCATCACTCAACAGAATAAGGTACTTGTATTATGATGGATCCCTCCAATCTTCCCATTTCTCGTGCCCATTCCTTCAATTCAAAACTCCCATTAATTTCCTGTCGGTTCTGCAATACAGCGGAACATTTTGCATGGGACTCCTAATAGAAAAGTAATTAAATGAGTGCAATTTTTATAGCCTAGCAATCAGAAAATTCTAATGAAAAGCACCCCATGAAGACAAAATGCAAAGCGGAAAGTACCCTTTTGATTTGCCATTTTGGTTAATGAAATAATAATATATTATTCTTTGTTGTTCCATATAGATGTTGGCTTAAATTTAAAGTATACTATCACTTAAAACAAAAAGAAAGAGTTTAAAGGTGAATGTGAAGTACTTTTTCTATTAAACTGAAATATGTAGTTTACTATATAAGATGCTGTTTTTTCTTAATGGAACTGGCTCCATGAATCCTTTGTGGTTATTCACAATTCCATGTCCTTACTTTGTTGAAGCTCGAATTGATTTAGCGTTTTCTATCTTCTCCTTGAAGACATGGTAGAAATAGTAGATTACTGCTGCACATGAGACGTTAAAACACTTTTTGCTCTAAATTTATCATCACATAGAACATGGTCAACATTATTCATCTTTCTCCTACAAGATGGAGTTGGCGATGGCACTTTAAAACCGTCAATTTACACCGAGCTGTTGGGGTACTTTAATATTTAAATTTTGAATTAATCTGGACTCGCCGAACTGAGCTTCTTTATATAAAAATTTCATGAGAGTTCTCCTGTTTGGGCTTGAGAAAAAAAGAAAAAAGATAATGAATTTGTCTTCTGGACCTTAGAACATGAAGTGCACCGCCATTCTCTTGGATAGTAAGCTACACTTGATAGAATTTCATGCCAGATTTGTCTCTTCGTCACCCCTTTTCACCGTGAATGGGTTATGTTTGGGTGGATTGTCCAAGGAAAAACAATTGGCAATCTGTTGTTTATGCATGACGATTTGTGAAATTACAATTTCGTCTTTACTGTTATTGTATATTTGAAATGGTATGTAAAATGGTTCATCTTTGTCCTCCTCTTGCAGCTGGTAAAACTCCCTCGATCTCCTACTATTGATGGTATATTGACTAAATACCTGGAATACCGAACCGAAAAGGATGGCACGTAAGTTTTTTATTTGCAACTTTCTTGCAAACTGAATTAACTTATTATCGCTGATTTTATCAAGTCTTCCCACTTCTTTAAATTTGTACTAACTTGATGAATTTTTGAAATTTCATCCATTTCATCGATGAATTCTTGAAGTTATAGGAACAGATATATACGAAAGAAAATCTATGAGGTTTGATTGGCATGCCCAATTAGACTGTATAAGAAATCTAAGTATGAAATTAGAACTGATATACTATATAGATAGTATTAGGGTGCATTAAGGTCGACGGTATTCAGGAAATGAGGGTAGTTTAATCACCACCCCGTTGTCATCCCTACAAATTTGTAGTAGTGATGCAAATATGACGTATGGATGCGGCGACGTATTGAATTTGTCAGTATTAAATGCAAATTTGTATTTAATGGAGTCGATATGATTTCTAGAATCATGGGTGCGATGTATTTAATTTGAATTTTTTTTTTCCCCAAAAAATACAGGATGAATGATGCAGTTGCAGAAATTTTAAATGGTTTAAGATATTATTTTGACAAAGCGCTGTCATGTCTTCTTTTGTACAAAACGGAACGCCAACAGTACAATGAAGCAATTTCGGACAGTCTCTCTCCATCAAGTATTTATGGCGCTGAACATTTACTGCGCCTCTTTGGTATGTTTATCTATATTCTATTTTGGCATCATGTGCTCTTCATGGAGTTTTGTGATTCTAAGAAGCATTATCCTTGTCTGTCCTATTCTCCAATGATATGTTTAGTAAGTTGGATTAGACAACGTTAAACATTATTAAGGAAGAAAGGGTGTCTGAAACCTTGTCTATTTTATTGTCTAGTACAATCTAATACTTCATACGCATTAAAAGATGAAATTCTTATGTTCATTAATGAGATTAAAGCATTTGTTTCTGTGCTGGGACATTGAGCTTCTCGTTTATATTTTTGCCTTTTTGGGAAGATATTTTAAAATTTATAGTGTGTGACTCTGAATTTTAGGAAATGCAAGTTTATATAGCTTCCTTGTTTTGCAGTGAAGTTGCCGGAACTGTTGGAGTATGTGAATATTGAGGAGGAGACTTCGATTCGACTGCAGCAAAATTTGCTCGATTTTCTCAAGTATAGGCTCAATTTATTTTCCTTTATTCAATCAGTGTGCACATATTCGATGTCATTTTGCCATAATTATCTGATGAAGTTGGGTCCTCAAATGCATGCAATTTTTCAATCATGATGTTTATAGAAGATATCTGGCATCAGAAGGTGGCTTGTGTTTTCATTTCATCCTTTCTTTCCCATATTGGATTCTATTTTGTTTCTTCTATGACCTGCCAGTGACCTTTTCTTCGTTTCTCCAAGTCGAGATTTTTCAATCTCATATGACCTTTGATTTACCATTGCTTGACCTATTTGAGGGGTATGTTTGATGCAGATTTCTGCAAGATAATGAAGGGACTTTCTTCCTTGCTGCATACGATGACCGTATAGTTACTGAAGAAAGTGGCTAGGTGAAGAATAACAGCAAATGTAATTATACATCTTTTCCTTCCATTGCAGAATTTTCATTTGTTCTAGATGCAAAAAGGGGAGAATTTGATGTACATAAGTTGGATTGAACAATATTTTTCACTAGTCAAGAAAACAAGAAACTAAGCCTCCGTTTGGTTATAGCTACATAGGCTGACTTTAATTCGGTTATAATTTTTTTATAAGTCGTTAAATTAATTTATATAGCAGTTCACATTTTATAATATTCCCAAAAATATAGAAAAAGAACAGAATTGGTTGGTTTTGAACCGGTTTCTTTCTATTGTTCTACATGGAACATTTTGGTTCCTTGTGTAGAATATTTCATTGGCGTCCGTTACTACAAGACCCGGATTTGGGGTCATGTCCACCGTATATGTCATGCCCTTAAATGACTTGTTGAGTGAGAAACGTCATCTCAAGTATACATTCTTTGAATCGTTTTGACTTATTTGGAATTGTCGCACCAGGAAAGTATAGTCTTGTTCTTACTTCCATCTCTGAATGCGTTGTGCTCTTAAGGAGGTGGAATCTTGGAGCTAACTGCTCATTGTTGTCTTGCCAAGATTTGGCGAGGAGCATTATTTTGAGGAAAGGAAAAGCGTGGTTATCAGATCATTACGAGGACGATAGTATTGAAGTGCTAAAAATTTGCTTTTAATCTCTTAATCGAATTATGAGTTAAAAAATTTATTTTTTATTTTATTTTTTAAAATTTGCCCTCTGGAAGTGCCTACACAATTCACGTGCTCAAACCGACAACCTTATAAAATGCTAACAATAACATCGCCACACCACCGATTGGCTCCTTTTCAATTCCCACGACAATTTCACAAATTGACTCCCAACTTAGTTTCAATCTGCGCCTCATCCGCATCACCGCCCATGGACGCCCAAAATTCGCCTAAAAAAGTGGTGGTTTGCGGCGGCGGAGTCATCGGAGTCTGCACCGCATACTTCTTATCCAAAAAAGGCGCGGCCGTCACACTTATCGAAAAATCATCCATCGCTTGTGCTGCCTCCGGCAAGGCCGGCGGTTTCCTCGCTCTTGATTGGTGCGATGGTGGGCCGGTTTCTTCACTCGCACGTGCCAGCTTCAATCTCCACCGTACATTGGCCGAAGAACTCAACGGGCTAGAATTATATGGTTATCGACCCGTGACTACGCTTAGTTTCTCAATTACAGAATCATCCTCCTCGGCAAGAAAAGCACGCCCTAGTGTTCCTTCCTGGGTAGATGGGCCGGCGGAAGGCCCAAGGACTATCGGGACAACTGAGACGACGGCCCAAGTTCATCCGCAGCTGTTTACGAAGACGCTTCTTTCGAAGGCGGTGGCGGAGTACGGAGTGGAGGTGGTGATCGGAAAATTGGAGGCGTTGAAGGTGGTGGAGGAGAAGGCGGAAGCGGTTGTATTGGAGGGTGGGAGAGAAATTGAGGCTGATGCTGTGGTTTTGGCACTGGGGCCGTGGACTAATAAGTTAACTCTTTTGGATTCGATTTTTAGAGTTTATGGGCTTAAGGCCCATAGCATTGTTGTGGAGCCCAAAGACCGTAGTGCAATTACAGCCCATGCTCTGTTTTTAAGTTACTATCCGGCCGAAGGAGGGAAACCCATGGACCCTGAGGTGTACCCTCGTCCAACAGGTATAAATCAAGGCCCAATATATTCCAGAAAATTATTATTATTATTATAGTCACGTAAATGTAAATAATTAGGTCACAATTACGTAATATAACATGTCAGATAATATAACTGGCCATAGTCATATACATCAAATTCATAGGTCACATGTTAAAATTCTAAAACAAATTAAGTCACAATCTAACATGTCACAGATTAGATCACAATCAGAAGTCATACTAAGTCATTGAACAATTTATAAGTCACAGTCATTTAATTTTTGAAATTTTAAAACTATTCCTAAAAGTATTCTACCTTAATGCCGTTTCTGACCGGAGAAATCGAATTGAAAGCCTCTTTTAGTTATTGTGACTTCGCTAACGGTCAGATCTACGAGAACTCAACAAAAAGAGACGCAAATGATATCACGAGATTAAACTACGTTATTATGTAAGAGCTAAAATATAATATGTTTGTTGTAAATATCCAAAAAAATTAATTATTGTATGGAATCTCCGAACCCGAACGGTTCCATAATTAAATTTGGACCCGACAGTTCCATTTACTAAATACCCAAAAATTCGTGGTCAGTTCGATTCTTCTTACGAATACAAATATTGCAATCTTATTGTAGATTGATATTTATTGTTTGGAATTTGATCTGGTGGGGGTAGTAGGCTGAATTTGACACGTTAGATCAACTAGAAGTTGCTTGCAATGATGATTTTTATCTTCAAATTGATTGTATAAAACAACAATCCACCGACTGAATTGACAGGGGAGGTGTACATATGTGGCATGTCAGCCGAGGCAGAGGTTCCCGATGATCCCGAGCAGGTGGCACCCACGCCAGAATCCATTCAGGTGCTTAAGAGAGTGGCTAGCAATGTGTCAAGCCATTTGGTGGAAGGAGAAGCCACAGTGAAAGCTGAGCAAGCTTGCTTCTTACCTTGCACCGATGATAGTGTGCCAGTTATTGGAGAAGTTCCTGGAGTCAAGGGATGTTATGTGGCGACTGGACATAGTTGTTGGGGGATTCTCAACGGTCCGGCCACCGGAGCCGCAGTGGCCGAGCTTGTACTGGATGGTAGCTCTAGCATTGTTGATCTTAGCCAATTTACTCCGGCAAGGTTTGCTCGCCGTAGAAAATGGTAAGGTAATGAACTAGTGCTGGTTTTTGTTATATTGAATCTACCTGTACAAATAGGAGACATTAAACTGAATATACACCAATGTTGTCACTTTAAATTGAGCACATAGGTTTGTTTTTGGACAATTATGCTAATTGTTATTAACTGGATTTAAATGTGTTTTACTTAGAACTTCGACTAATCTCATTATCTTTAATGACTCGGGTGCATGTTAAGGCGTACACCAATAGCATTTGGGCTTGGGTTATAGCCCTTGTGGCAAAATCTTGGAAGATGTCACGCCGGGCCGTTGATCTTTTGCTACCAAAACTCCAAGCCGACCCATCAGATTAGTAAATGCTATTCGCCATAACAGTCCAATAGAATGTTTATTGGGCTTCAAATTCGCATGCACATGCTTCTTCTCATGTATAGAACAAAGCTCTAGCTTTCCCCAGAAATAACAATCCAAAATATACGTATGTTAGCATTTGGAAACACCTCAATTCTTCATTGCTAAAGGTAAATCATCCTTTAGGTATGGAAATAGTAATCAATATTGTATTCCTCCTCTTAACAACGAAAAATATTACCCTCTAAGATGAGACTCGCTCCGTTTGATAGGGATTAAAATCCAATTAAAATTGAAAATATGACTGTTATTGGGTCTCACTCGTCTAATAAAAGTTAACAATAAAGGCTAGTTTTTCAATTTTAATCTGATTTTAATCCCTATCGAACGGGCCATTAATATGGTATCAAAATTCAAAAAATTCAAATGAGCAATCGGTCTAAAACTCGATCAAACAATCATATTTCAAAATCAATGATTTCAAACAAGGCCCCAAGGATAGTACTTTCCCATGCAAATATCCTTCGCAAAATAAACTTCACATGTTATGCCTTAGAGGACACGCATTACTCTATCAAGTGTAGTGGCATATGCTTACTGAGTTCAAGTCTCGACTCATGTTAGCAGAAACCTTAATGCTTTTTTGCTAACTTGCACATGTAACAACTGGTCAAGAGGCTTGTTAAGAGTATTTTCGAAAGGCTTTTTATTTATAAAGAGTATCTTATCTATAACAAAGAATATTTATATGCACTTCAACATCGTTCTCTGCTTTGGCTCTTCAATTTTTTCAAGAAATATTTATTGATATCTCTTCATATTTTATTTTCAACATATTAATATTTATATGTTCGCTATGAAAGTGCAAACCGCAAGTGGACTGATCACGTTCAAGTAATAAAGTGGAACTTTTGAGCTTGAGTTGTTGATTTCTTGAGAAATGTATATTTTTTATTACACAATTTTGATCAATTTAATTCTAACAATGAAAAAACACACAATAAAGATTTCAATTTGAAAACGTGAAAGATGATTAAAAATCTACAAAATAAGGGAACATAAAAATTTTGGGAATTCGGGAGGAAAATATGGTTGGGATTCATGATTTCGCTTAATCGTCTCCCAATTAATTTTTCTACAAACAAATTATTCATTTACGATGTTAAATTTTTTTTCAAATTTAGCTAATTATCTTTCTCGAGCAAAATTAACCATAGTGGATTAATTTAACTTATTATATCTCTATGTCGATTAAAATCAAACAATCGCATTCAATTTTTATGAAAATAACTCAATGTGCATATCTATCCCCTAAAAAAACCTATGGTTTTCACTATTTGATTTAATAAACGCAATTTTTTCTCCAACGATGTACAAATCACTAAACAGTTGTTGATTTCTTGAGAAATGTACATTTTTTATTACACAATTTTGATCAATTTAATTCTAACAATGAAAAAACACACAATAAAGATTTTAATTTGAAAACGTGAAAGATGATTAAAAATCTACAAAATAAGAGAACATAAAAATTTTGGGAATTCGGGAGGAAAATGTGATTGGGATTCATGATTTCGCTTAATCGTCTTCCAATTAATTTTTCTACAAACAAATTATTCATTTACGATGTTAATTTTTTTTTTTTTCAAATTTAGCTAATTATCTTTCTCGAGCAAAATTAACCATAGTGGATTAATTTAACTTACTATATCTCTATGTCGATTAAAATCAAACAATCGCATTCAATTTTTGTGAAAATAACTTTATGTGCATATCTATCCCCTAAAAAAAACCTATGGTTTTCACTATTTGGTTTAATAAACGCAATTTTCTCGAACGATGTACAAATC
>CAIGRH010197919.1:0-15783 GCA_903798295.1 Fraxinus nigra
TGAGTAGCCCCTTTGGAACAAAATAAATATGCCATTGCTATTTTCATTGTTGCAAGACATGACTAAATAATATCATGCACAATATGTTAGTCTAAAATATTACTAATAGTTACATAACATGCATCTGTAAGGACCACTCCCTGTGCAAAGTAATAACGCAAGAATATGAAGTAAATTACACAAGGATTTATAGATTCACCTTTCTCCCTCCATACAAGAACATTGCAAAAATTGTATCATTTGAGCAATGAAATTTTATCCATAAACTGTACCGGAAACCTTCCCTATATACATTGTTTTCAAGTTGACAAACCAAAATCATTACGAACACATCTCAAAATGGAACATCATATCTCAAAATCTCGAAATCTTCTCAACAAGTTCAACTTGTATATCTCAATTTCAAAGTCCTCAACTAAATCTGGGGTTGACTTGATGATAGAGATTGCTCCAACTTGATTTAAAGCACCAACAGCTCATCTACAGTATCGGGTGACAAAAAACCTCCCCAATCAGATTTATTCGTAGAGAAGTATGATAAGAAAAGGAAAAGGGATTATTAGCTATCCTCTACTTTATTTCATAGCTGGTATGTATAACCCACAAGTATTTCTAGTCTCAGCCATTAAAATACCTCTAATCATATATATTTTCATGAAATCTCAGTTCAATGATAAAATTGACAATATATAATTACCAAGGCAAAATACGGACATTTTTTTTAAAAAAAAAATCCATATGTTAAAAGGAAATATATGGATGATTTACTCATTTCATAGAATAACACCATAAACTAATTTTGTAAGATCTGTTCATTTTTTAATATGTAACATGTATGGCTGATAAAGTCGAGTGGCTACTTCAGACTTATAGACCAGATCAGAAAAAGAAATGCAGGCTTCTCTTTGCTGGCCAAATAAGAGTGTGAGGTGAAGATATAAGGCTGTTGCAGATGAACTTTGAGGTTACTTTTGTCAGTGCGAAATAGAGTGTGAACATATCATTTCCTATGTGGTAATTTAACTGGAATAAGATATATTACTAGACTTCTTATGCTGAACTTTAAAATTTCAATTCATAGAAGTTAAAGAAACACAAGGCATGTATATACGTGTTAATTAAGGAGAAACAAATTTTCCTTCTGCTTGACCATTTATCCATATATAGACATAAGTGTTAATTTGATGTCTTAAAGTTTTCACTAATTATAATTTTGTTCAGCTATAAATTTTTTGATGAAATCATCATCCTTTGTACATACCACACTACCAATAATATTATCCTTTTCTAGATTACTCTAGGTGCACCACTCCAAGACTCTAGTTATTATAGACTTCAAACTCAAAATTGTAATCCCCATTTTTTTTCATTCACTTCAAATATACAAACTACTGCCACTTCCAGATTATTTTGTTGGCAGTTTAAAATTAATAAATTGCTACACAGGCTAGGACTGGGAAAAATAAGTGCACTACATCTTAAAATCAAGATAGATCAAAGAGTCATTGATTCACTAAGACAACTTAAACCATTCACGAGAAATTTTGAAAAAAAAAAGTTCCTAGATGGAATGAACACCTGGTATGCTAGTTCCCTTGTATGACATAGAACAAGTGCAGCAACTTGTCTGGCAACGGGTTCAATCTGCTGCAATGTTGAGAGAACAAAAATAGCAGTCTTCCCCATTCCAGATTTTGCTTGGCAAATAACATCCATTCCCAAAAGAGCTTGAGGGATACACTCATGTTGCACTGATGAAGAACCAAAGAAATTTGATCCAGAGCCTCATTTCAATTAAAAAAGGTATACCATTCAACTTCCCAAAAGTGTGAGTAATAATAGTGATTTACCTGAAAATCACAAGTCGCCAAATTAGCAAGACACAACTCTGCTAAGAAAATTTCATACAAGTTATAGGAACAAATTATCAAGGGTAAATATTAAGAATTTGAAGTACCAAAAACACATGCCATCATGTCTAAGTAAGTTCAATTCATAGAGATTCAACAAAACTTCAGAGAAGACACAAGTAAAGAAAAATTAAGAAGGAAACTACCTAATGCCTAAACTTAGAAATGAAAAAGCTTCTCAAACGATGTTCCATGCTTCTACTAGAAACTTCACAATAAAATCAACTCAAGCTTCAAGAAATGATATGGATCCAATTGCACCAAGACTAGAGTTAACTCCAATGACTTACGAAAACCTAACACCACAAAGAGCATATTATGCGTAGAAAACAGATGCTTGAAAAGTACTATACATCCCCAACAAGAAAGGGAAAATAAGAAATGCACAACAAGTGATATGATTTCTCATGGTTTACGTTAAGCCTAATGCCACAAGAATTGGTTATAAATTTTAATATATATCATACATTCCCACCGTTATTACAACATGACTTAGTTTATGGACCGGATTTTAAATATCATTACCATCACGTGAACAACAATTGAACTGCATACATTTACCAAAAAAATGGAAAGGAATTCTAACAGATCTAAGAAATTACCTCAAGCACTTTGATGCACCAACCCCACTGGTATTGCCTTTTTCTTGGACCTCCTCCACTTCAATAGCACCAAACCCACCGTTTGTGGGATCACTTAACAACAATGCTTCATCCTTATTATCAATTACCGCCAGTTAAAAATGAGGAAATCACCACTTAAATTAATCACAAACTTCATCAATACACTTCCCCAATGACCTAAGAGTTCTAGGTAACCAAACGCTTAAAAGGAATTTAATGTCAAAAAGAATTTCACAAACCTCACTGACTGCTCCAACAAGCTCAGCCGATTCCGGACGAAATTGAGGCTGACCCAAGGTAGAAATAGATGTGTCTTGTTGAGAGAAATATTGTGGTGGTGCTCCACGATCGAGAGGGTGGCCGGATGTGGAAGTAACTGGGGAAAAATCGTGACTGCGCTCGCGGTTTTGGATTGAAAATGGAGTTGTCTTCAGTGGTCTGTGGGCAGGAAATGGTCGGAGATTGTAGAGGGAGGTGAGGGGGGCCGGTAGTGTGGAGGTTCGGCGGCTTAGATGGCGGGAGGTGGAAGTTATTGATGGAAGATCGGTAGCTCAAAAGGAAGAATTTTGGGGAGATAGAAAACGAGGTTGTTTTCCGTGTTTTCGTTGAGTGGCATGTTATTTGAACAAAACGCTGAAAACGGTATTTTAGTCATTTTCTATTTTCAGTGTACTTTTTTCATTTTTAAAAATGTGTTTTCGAAAATAGGTAAGAGAACGCGTTTTTATTGTTTTGAAAAATTAAAAACAGAAAACGACAAGAAATTTTCGAAGGATGAATGAATCTGGCTGCCACCCTCATCTCACTACCTTGAAAGAGGTCATAGAACACATCGGGGTAGGTTGGTTTCAGATTGGACCAAACTAACCAAGTTGGGTCAGTTTTTGTTAGGCCCAAAACCGATCTAACCCAACCCAATGCCCAACCCTAAACTTAATTCCAAAAGTCTCCACAAATTAGATTAATTAGATTAATTTAAATTAGTTTAGTATAATTTAGTTAAAATTTAAACTCATGATTTGTTAATTGGTTACCATATAAATTCAGATTGAAGTTAGATATGTACTTAGCTTCTGTGGGATGATATCCAAACTTATAATCCACTTTATTACTTGTCACAATTTGTACAATTACGAAATAATGCGATCAATAGTAATTATCTTTCATTTGAGGGATAATTTTAGGGCTGTCATCTCTTTCTTTATACTCTCTATCTTCTCTCTAATTTCTTCTTTCTTGGTGAGGTTTGATGTAAATAGAGATTTTAAGGGTTTGTGTATTGTTCTTGGTGAACGATAACCTCTGATTCCTTGGTTTAATTTTGTTTTCAAAGAGAGTTGTGATAGAAAACTTCTTTGTGAGATGTATTCTTTGTAAACTTGAACATTGTTTGGTTGTGCTAATGGATTTAGAGTGCTAACAACTTTTGTTGAAGCTCAACGTAGTGATTATGCCTTTTGGCTGAATATTGAGGTCCTTTATGATGAAAAATCTCTTTGTTCTTATTTACTTTAATATTTGTGATTATTTCTGGGACCGACATGTTTCTATGAAAGTGGATAAAGTTGAGGTTTTCACCTTAGGAATAAACTCAATAAAGGAAACCTGCCGTAGAGAGATATATGTGATTGAAGATATATTAAAGGGATTTTCAAATTAGCGTGAATGACTGTCACAAGATAAAGTAAATAAGAACATCAAGATTTTTCTTATTGTTTAATAAAAATTAAACTGTTTAAGATTTCTAGTTAAATATGTTTACTTATAAATTAATTTCTTAATGTGTCTTATTGTAATATCAAACATTCATATTTGCTACATATTTAGCATTAGTAAATAGTACAAAATAATAACTACTTAAAGTATTGTGTTTGGTAAATTTTTGACATCTAGTTGCACTTCTACTTCAGTAATTGTCTCCAATGTTTTGAGGCAACTTAAATCATTCAACTAACATTTTCTTTGATCAATTATCTGCCGGATAGGGTTTGGGTTCATGTCCCTGTACGGTAGTAGGAGTACAAAGAAAAGACACCATATAGAGTTTTAAATTCATATATCTATAATATATCAAATATCACATTAAGTGAGAGTCATTTTTTCGACGATTCTAACCTTACTATAATTCAATTATTTTAATAGTACCTTATTTTTCGTTTTTCAATATGTATTTAATTTATTTAATCATTTGAACAATATTATCATGAATTATTTGGCAAACTATTTAGTTACTATCAATGAACATTTGACATATTCATTTTATTTGTGTGCTTTTATCACATGAAATTCAATTACAAACTGTAATAAATACTACAAAAAATGTTGTTCATGTGTGAATTTCCTGTTATTAATTCTCAATTAATTCACATTCATTTAATTAATATTCATCTTCATTTATACATTTTAGTTATATTGATTCTAATTATAAGTTAATTAAAGTTTCTCATTCAAGAATACACTTCATTATTAACGTTGATGTATTATAATTAGTATGCAGTTTCACTTATCGAAAATTAAATTATATTCTTTTAATATAAATGATTTAACATTCATTGTCACATATATATATTTTCTGATAGTAATATTAAATTAATTCAAGTTCACGTTAATTCAAGTATTGTATTTGCTTTAACCATTTGAATAGTATTTCATGAATTGTTTTGGCAATTATTTAATTATCAAATCATTTTACTTGTGTGATTTCCCCACATGAAATTCATTTACAAATTGGAATTAATGCATGACATTCATTTAATTAATTTTCATCATCAAATATTACTTTTACAACACTTATAAAAGATTTCATAATAATGTGCAATGCATGTTCAACACTGATTAATATTTACAAAAGGCATTAATGTTTGTCTCATAATCTTACTATATTTATATTGTCTATGTAAATGACACAAAATAGTCAGTCACCGCGCGCAATTATAGCCGACAGACAAGATTATGATCTCTCAATTAATCACTGTGTAACATAAAGTAATGACTTTGTTATGGTAACGCAGTTAGCCCATTCTCTAGAATTTAGTATTTTAGTGTCTCTCCTGTAGCATGTTGTGGATTTATTAGCCTGTTTTCTTTCACATAAAATACTACCCCATGTGCTTCCTCATTTATCTCACAATTATCTAAAACTGATTATGATTTAGTGGTGTCAATGGTCTATGGAATTTACTTTTTTTTCTAACAATACTTTTTTTCCCCTTCTAAAATTACATGCCCAGTTGCCCACATTTGTGCGTATGTCCCAGTTTACAAGTTTGTGCAGGTAAGTACTTCATGGACTTGAGTTGTGTCCGACAATTCGACACATTTTAACACTTTTAAATATAGTTCTTATAAATAGTATCTAATTATGATTTCTATGTGATAAATATTTAATAAAATCATGAATTCAACGTAATTAAAATCGTTATGTCTAACAACATTGTTGCAAGATGGAAGTCCCATGGAAATTTCGGACGTTGTCTTCCACAGTCAATCGAGGGATTTTGTTGGGTTATAAAGTTTAATTATAATTAACAAGACTGGAGCATTGAACTTGGACTCCTTTTTTAATTAGGCAAGCAAAGGAACATTATTTGGAAAAGTGACATGGGAAAAGGTCTACATATGAAATCTGATCAACTCTTGTCCTTGAAATAGAAACATCCCAACATTTTTAAAGCATTATTACATGCCTCTGCCACAAGTTTCTTCCGAATCGATCAAACCAAACCATTGGATGCAGCAAGGAATGATGTTATCTGAGGCAACGCATCACCTCTATTTTGCAGTATGATTCTGAGGTGATTGACGTCTTAAATAAGTGGCTTCTTTCACAAGCCTCACCTCGAGCAAGTCTCAATTGCATAGCACACTGCAAAAGGTGATTGATGTAACACTTTTGTGACAGTTCAATAATGGCACCGCTCAGTCAAATCACAACTTTTGTGCCTATGTTCAGGCCATGGAGGCCTCCAGCCTATGATGGCTAAGGATTAATAGCTATGGAATGACATCATTCAGCTTGACCACTGAGCAGTGGAATGAGGCCACATGTCAAACATTCATTGGACTCTACTCATCTCTCTTAGTTATAAATACTCATACGCATTGACATCCTAAGATAATGAAATTTTTAATGCGAGATTACACTCAATATATTGGTATTTTTTCTTCAACCTGGCACCTGCATTTTTGTCCAAGGTATCTCTCCCACCCCCCAAATGTATCCTTCATTGTCTAACTTGAGTTTCGAAGTACCCGAGACCATTGTACCTTCATGTGGAGCTATTGTCACATGTAGTTTAACGTCGAGCCAAAATTTGTCGAGAGTTGGGTATCATTGAATTTGAAGGTCAACAGATTAATTTCATTTGTGGAAAATCACACTAAAGCCATGAATGAATCCTGTGAGTAAAAAGCTTACCAGAAAACCCACATTCTTCCTCTTAAAAAATGTTATTTCTGAAAAAGATAAGTGGATGCTTTGAAAGTAATAGCATTATCAGAGTTTAGCACCAATCTAGGTAATAATTGAGTTCACAAATTAATTATCATTATATCAAAATATATCCCACCTTCATTTGATAATTAATTAGTGGACCACACCAAGATTGATACTAAGCACTTACCATAGCATTATTCATTAAACAATTAGTATATTGTCACCTAAGTTGATATTAGCGCATGTGTAGTTACATATTATTTCTAGCACACCACTATTTTTTTAATGCATGTTTCTGGAAAATGTAGTGTAATTTTTACAATAAACTGACAAGAAGCTCCAACACTGCCATTGATTTCAGTTTTCTCTCTCCTTCACTCCCTCTCATGACATAAATGATACAGTACTGTTTTTCTACTTCATTTCTATTTAAGGTTACAGGTCCAGCAAACCTTTGTATCCTATGTAATCCGCGACAAAAACATCTATTTCCCCATTTTAAATATTTAACCTGACTTTTGTTTGTATAAATTTAAAGGGGTGGGTTAGGGAAGAATTTCTATATAACCTAGACTTCCTATCTCCAGTACTAAACATCCTTTACAACTTAATTGATTAATTTCTTGCTTTTTCTTACTCTCTTCTACTGATTAGCCATGAATTATGAACCTAATACTTGTCTAAGTTTGGGTTTAACAAAGAATGATCATTTAAAACTAGACCTAGTACTGGACCCTCCTCCAATTTCTTCATCATCATCAACATGTAGTCCGCACGAACCATTACGAGTGTTTGTTGTAACTATTGTAGAAGGAAGTTTTACAGTTCACAAGCTCTTGGAGGACATCAAAATGCTCACAAAATGGAGAGAACTTTAGCCAAGGAAAGCAGAGAATTAATTAAGCCTCGTGCAGGGTTAAGTCGACCGGTTCGATCTGGCTTCAGCAAGCTCAACAACAAGCATTGGCCAATCCCAAGGCTTGATCATCGTGAACAAACAGGTGGGTTTAAGTATAACATAAAGAATGAAAGAATGTTGAAAATTATGGTAATTGGAAGACAGAATGCAAATCTCAAAGTGTTCAAGAAGAGCTTAATCACCTTGATTTGTCTCTGAACCTATGATTCAACCCATGTATATTTCATGTACGTTGTGAAAGTTTAAGGTGTCACGGAGAATTGACACATGTATTTATTTAAATTTACTCTTCAATATGTTGAAGATAAATTTTAAATAAAGAAATTTGTACTCTCTAACTAGCTTTTAGGTGTATGAGGCTAACGTCATTTGGTCAGTAATTATATGTAAATCATCAGCTAATTAATGTCTAAAAGAGGGCATGGCCAGATCAATCAGAACTCAGATTGAGAAAATATGTTTATGACAAAGTTTCTGTGTAGTTGTGAGCAGCAGTATTTCAATTCCATTATTTTTTTCTTTTCTTGTGTGTGTGTCCAATTTGAAACGATATAAGGACATTAACCTGTACAGGTATACTATAGAGATAGAGGTTTATTTTGTGCAACTTCCTTAAATATTATTTAATTAAGCATACGATATTACGTCCTTTTTATTTTCAATTTTTTAAAACTCAGTTTTTCTAAACTCGTTTTCAATCATATTTCGTGAGATCCACAAATTTTCAATCACACGTATCAACTTTTTATCAAATGTTATTAAAATTTTGATTTTTATAAAAATCAAACAGGTGTTAAATGTCATATTTTGAAAAAGTACCGGATGGACTATAGAGGTCAACGAACAAGAATTTAGTTACGTAATTTTTTTCATTTCTAATTCTAACCCGTTGAACCTGCCGAATATATGTTCAGAATATGTTTGAAGATATTGGACAAGAATTTATTTTTTAAATATGTTCATGTTTCTCTTATTTGTCGAATCAAATCTTAACTCCAGTCAATAAGTCAGCATTGGACCAGCCAATTCCTTGACCTTGATCCATATTGATGATAGGTACTAACTTCAATTATTCACTAACATAAATCGCGCTTTAGCTTTGAAAAAATAGCAAAAGTTGAACTATAAACTAACGACTTCAACCGTAAACCACAACGAAAGTGATCAACCCCAATGAGAAACTTGACAACCCCAACGGAAGGTGGCTCCAACATGGCCACCCCTCCGGCAACTGATTAAGAGTGATTGAGCTCAACTATCTCCCTTCACTGACGGGTGACCGCCTAGTTCGCCATTACCAAGTTAATGCCAGATATTTCGAATATAGTTTTTCATATGACAACCCATGTTGACCTGACCATAAAACAAAAAATCTCTTAGCATACTTCTTAACACGTCAATTGGTCGAAATTGACCACCCCTCAAGGATGGTGATCAACCAAATGAGGCCAGTCGCCAAAAGTCTAGCTCGACAATCCCCTCTAGCAAACAGGCAGCCTACACGGCCATTACTTACCGATCGAGCTTTACAGACCCGCTCTCCGATGATGGGGAGGCCTATGTGGACACCCATGGATCACCTTCACAAGCCGATCACCCATTCAGAAGCAATTGAGGAAGTTGGCTGGCTGGCTGGCTAGCTTGCCCGACACAATATTTTTGTACAGACGAGTTAGTTGTGTAGTCTCCTAGGCAAAAATTGCCGTCCACTTATCCTCTCGACACTCGCTATCTTATGACATGTGTCTCTCCTCCCTTATGGATCTTCCGTCAAATGTCTTTATTAGATGCCTTATATAAAGGCCTCACAACATAATGTAAATTCTAATGACAATTTTTTAGTCTTTCCATGCTTTGATCCTTATATACAACAACAAAATTTACTTTTTACGGCTTTCAATGCATACTATAAAAAGTAGTTTATGGCTATGGCTAAACGTCGTATAAAGCAATGTTGTAAAAAGTGACTTACTTTTTACGGTGTGCAAGGAACACCTTATATGCATGCTATTTGTATTTGTTTACAACGATCTTGAACAAACAATAAAATTTATATTTTTACAGATTGTGCAATGAATGCCATAAAAAACGTCATTTATACTTTTTACAGCGTTCATTATTGCATGCCGCATACTATTTACGACTCGCAGTAGAACGCCGTAAAAAATATGCTTTTATACATGCTATAATTGCACACCGCATGCTTTTTACAGCATGCTCATTGATGCTGTAAAAAGTATATATTTTACAGCGTGAACATTGCATGCCGTAAATAATACATCAGTTATTGCAACATGCACTTGGGGGCACGCCGTAAATAATACATCAGTTTTTGCAACATGCAATTAGGGGCACCGTAAATATAAATTTTATTTTTTAAAAATTATTTATTTATATGATTACTTGTAAACCTATAAAAATTACCCAACAAAACACATAAATCCATATAATTATGTTTTTCATGGTTTCGATAAATAGTATTTAGTATGGTTCAATACAATAAGCCAAAATTGAGAGTTCATCTAAATAATTTTAATAACATTATTAGCCTACTCATAAACTTAGATACCAATATGCTAACATTATAGACCACTACATAAAAAAAAAAAAATGATTAAAATGTTAAAAAATATTCGATCCACATCAAAGTTTACTTCTTTGACCAGGATTATCAACTCCCTACATATCACAAAAAGAATAAAAATATGATTAATAAACTTATAGTGAGCATGCAAATCAAAAGTAAAGCATCCACCGACTTCTTGATTTTGAACATAACTTGAATTCACATTGAATGTAAATGAAGACGGAAATAAAATAACAAGGAGGTGAATCCTCATACCTGAAAAACGTGTAATTCGACCCTAACAATACCTAGAGGGGATGAATATATATTCTATGCGGAATTAAAAATATTAATTAATAGGCAACAAGGTACAATGATGATGTTTCACTTGTACTTCGTTTAAGTTCAAAATGGTTATTCATTGCAATTTAAATATCATTTGTGCAAAATATGTGATTCACATGATGTTGAAATAGCATGTGTGCCTATGAAGAACAAAAGTTGCAATCTTTATTGGCAAAGTGTTATTGCAAATGCTTCACATGTTAATTTTGATGAGTCGGATTTGTGGCACAAGAAATATGGTCATTTTAATTATAAATCCTTAGCCTACCTACATATACATGGTATGGTATGGTAAGAGATCTGCTTAAAATTCAAGAGCCATGAAGAGTATGTGAAAGTTGTAATTTTGGTAAAATACACAGAGAATCATTTCCAACAAAAGGTGCATGGAAAACAACACAAAAGTTTCAACTTATGTATACAGGTATTTGCGAGCCTATGAAAAGCACCTTCATTGAGTCAAAATTTGTATTTTGTGCTTTTCATTGATGATTTTACTAGAATGTGTTAGGTGTATCTTATGATAAATAAGTTAGATGTGTTTTATGTTTTTAAGAAATTTAAAGCACTTTTAGAAGCACAATTGGGTTGCAAAACTCATGCGTTGAGATCAGATAATGGCAAGGAGTACACTTCAACAAAATTTGATCAGTTTTGTGAAGAAAATGGAGTTCATCATCAACTTACCATCCCTTACCCTCCACAACAAAATAGAGTACTGATAGGAAAAATAGGTCACTCATGGATCTGGCTAGGTGCATGCTAGCTAAGAAAGGACTGCAAAATAGATTGTCAACTAAGGCTGTTAAAGGTAAGACTCCAATTGAAGCATGGAGTGAAATGAAACCCATGGCAAAACATCTTAAAGTGTTTGGACCATTGTACTATATTCATGTTCCTGATCAAAAGATGAGTAAGCTGGACAACAAAGCAATAAAATGAATCTTTCTCGGCTATAGTTCTCAATCAATGAGCTATAGAGTGTACAATTTAGAAAATGGAAAAATTTTGGTTTCTAGAGATGTTAAAGTTCATGAAAATGCTAAATGGAATTGGGAGGAAGCCAAGCCACAACAACAATATGTTCATTTTCCAATTATGCAGTAGAACACTCTTATTATAGCTCCTGAAATTCAACCACTCATGGTAGAATCAATATCTTCGAATGATGGTTTATCTGAATCTTCTTCTAGCTCTAGGCCATTTCCTAGAGGAACTAGACCTTTGAATGAAGTTTATGAAAGATGTCATATGGCAATTTTTGAACCAAATAGCTATGATGAAGCAACTAAACATCCTGAATGGATTGATGCTAAGGAAGAGGAAATGAAAATGATTCATAAAAATCAAACTTGGATATTGGAGACAAGGCCTAAGATAAGAAAGTGATCGGAGTGAAATGGATTTACAAGGCCAAAGTAAATCCTAATGGTTCAATCTACAAGTATAAAGCAAGACTTGTAGTTAAAGGATTTGCTTAAGAAAGTGGTGTTGATTACTTTGAGACCTTTGATCCGGTTGCACGACATGACACAAACAGGTTATTGATTGCTTTGGCCGCTCCAAAAAGATGGAAAATACATCAATTGGATATAAAATCTGCTTTTCTCAATGGAGAACTTGAAGAAGATGTATTTGTTGAACAACCTGAAGGTTTTCACTCAAGTTCAAGTCCAGATTATGTATGCAAGCTAAAAAAAGGCCTTGTATGGATTGAAATGGGCCCCTAAGAGCTTTGGACAGTATAATTGATGGATACCTATGTGGAAATGGATTTAAAAGGTGAGAGTGAACATACATTTATGTTAGAATAGATAATTGCTCCCATATTTTGATTATCTCATTATATGTTGATGATTTGCTCATTATTGGAAGTAATTTCGAGCAAATTGACTGATTTACTCATGGACTAGAGAAAGAATTTGAAATGACAAATCTGAGAGAAATGGAGTATTTTCTTGGTATTGAAATTGAGCAAATGACTGATAGAATTTTCATCTCACAACAGAAGTATGCTTTTGATATTTTGAAGAAGTTTAATATGCCAAATTGGAAACCATTGGACATTCCATTGTCCATGAACACTAAGTTATCAAAAGAAGATGGAGATCAGCCAACAAATGAGAAAGAATACAAAAGCCTTGTAGGAAGTTTGTTATATTTGACTGCAACAAGGCTAGATTTGATGTTTGCCGGAAGTCTACTCTCCAAATTCATGATAAATCCTTCTCAAATGCATTTTGGTGTTGCTAAAAGAGTCATCAGATACATCAAAGGTACTATCAAACAAGGGATTAATTCTGAAAGAGGAGTTGACTCAGATTTATTGGGATATTCAGATAGTGATTGGCTGGTTCTGCAGATATTATGAAGAGCACTTCTGGTTATTTATTCACACTTGGGTCTGGAGCATTTTGTTGGAATTCAAAGAAGCAAGAAGTTGTAGCACAATCAAAAGTAGAGGCACAATACATTGCAACATTGGCAGCAGTAAATTAGGCTATTTGGCTGAGTAAAATCTTAAGTGATTTGCATCAAGTTCAAGTTAGTCCTACTACAATTATGGTTGACAATCAATCTGCAATTGTTGTGGCCACAAAATCAATTTATCATGGGAGAAAAAAGCATATATAAGTCAAGTTTCATGTCTCCTTCACAAGTTCAATTGGCTGATTTGCTTACAAAGTCTCTAGCAAAATGTTGTTTTGATGAGTTGAAGGATCAAGTTGGAGTGTTACATAAAAAGGTTCAAGGAGGAGAATGAAGGAAGTGAAGCTTTTATTTAAAAACTCCTAACTTAGGCTATCTATTTTTTAATCTACAGTAGAAAGTAAAGTAGCCTACAAAGTGTACAATAAGTTCACACTTTTGTGTACTTTTCCATTTGTATGTACAAAGAAGTCAGTAGTACTTTATTTTTTTAAGATGAAAATGAACTGAGACTCTCTTTTCTCTACAACTATTTTTTTTTATTTCTCTATTCTGTTTTTGCACTTTTCTTTGCCCTTACAAGTCCATTGCTGTTTTTTCCTCAATTCTTAAAGTTATTGTACAGGTTTTCTGAGCTCTTTCATAAAAAAGAAAGAAGATAACACCCACGAGGGCAAATCACCTTGACGGTTGAACTAGGGGAGAAGATTATAATATTCCAAGGATATATGGATTCTCTCATTATAGATAGTAGATCCGCTTACAATGGGATCTTAGATAGAACTTCCCTAAGTAACATCAATATACCACCTCTGTATCAAGTTTTAAACTCCAAATGGAGTAGCCAGTGTCAAGGAATTCAGTAAGTAACTGCGCGCGAATATTATCTCAGTGTGAGAAAAGCATTTCCGCAAACCCCAATTGTAAATACCGAAATGTTGATAGAAAATTTGGAAGGCAAATTTGGGAATCCTCATTTAGGAAAGCGTATAATTGAAACTATTAAAGTTGAAGAGTTGGAAGACTCTCCTGCCAACGAGGATATTACTGTAAGTATTGAGAAAATATTAATCATAAGTACGCTAAAAAGAACCAAGCACAGAAATGGGGGTTGCATTGTAAAGCTTATTACGAAGTTTTAAAAAGCCAAGTTTCTTTCTGCCTATAACGAAATTTCAGTTGATGAAGAGTTCTTATCCGCCAACTGTAAAAAAAAATTGAAAAATATGAGCCTCTTTTTGCCTATAAAAATGTTGGAGAATGCCAAGCTTTTAACCACCAAATTTGAGACACTGAAGGCGTGTCCCTTTTTAGCTATGCAGAAATTTCATTTCAAGGTAAGTGTGTGTCTACAAAAATCGAAAACCCATAGAAATTAAAACATCATCTACGTATGATGAGTAATATGGATTTAGATGTTTGGATTAGAATAGTGCGCCAAAGCAGGGCACAATAGTAACCATAACTATTGTGAAGAGCGTGGTCATTTTAATAAAAGACTTGTTAGCCCATGTATAGTTGAAAAATCAATGCACATTTCTTTTTGCCTCAATCATCAAATAAAATTTCACATTTCACAAATTTTATTGTGGTCGATCGTTAGATCTTCATGAATAAGAAATTATTCGATGATAAAATGCTTCGAATATTAATCGGAACATAAATGCGAGCATGAATAAATAGAAGAATCAGTGGTGAATTCAATATGCTAATTAATGATTCCATAAAAGGTTCCAATACAAAAATGGTAAAATAAAAGAAAAGAAAAATGTTTTTTTTCCCAAATTAACCAGGGGTTGGAGATTTTTGAAAAACAAATCATTCTGGTTAACTTGTGAAGTACCCTTAGTGACCGGATTCACTTTATAGGGGGGAAGCGACATTAGAAGCCGGAGGTGACTCAATAAAAGTAGCAGTTTTAGATGATGAAAATAGCCAGAGGACCCATAAAGCTAAGAAGGCTTGAGTGGGAGTGATGGGTTATCTAAAGAGTAATCAATGAATAGGCCTCGGGAGAGAAGGCATAATCCACGTCTTTTCGCGAGCTCCAAAAATTCCATATTCCATTTAGGATGACAACTCCTGATGATGTCAAGTAACTTAGCACCCTCATCTTCCATTGCATCTTCAATAATTTTTGTTTCATGAGCGTTGGCTTAAGTGAGTAAAGGTGTCAATTCGGGTGGTCCGGGCCGATCGGCCCGCCAATATATGAGCCCGTCAACGGCCCGCGTGAAAAGAAACCCGCCCGCTACGGGTTACGAGTCGACCCACAATTTTGGACTACAACCCAGGCCCGCCCGCCGACCCATCCGGGTCGAGCCCATGCGGGTCACGGGTCACGATTTGTTCCGGTTTGGCCCGTATAATTGTATAAATAAAATTATAAAAATATAGAATTTTTCATGTTTATAGCAAAATTTTTTTTTTTAAAATGTAAATTAAGAATTGAATAAAATGATAAATTCATAATTTTATAAAGAAATTTTTACATAGAATACAAATTTAATGTTACATGAATTATTTATAAATTTGCAAAGTTATATTTAACTTAA
>CAIGRH010198048.1:0-15030 GCA_903798295.1 Fraxinus nigra
GATTTAGAAAGTATTTATATAAGCTGATGGAGAGTAGAAGAATCACTGTCGTATTAGGCGCTTGCTCCATGTGCTTTTTAAAAGCTATGAACGAGATAGATTGATTTTGTTGACCCTGAAAAAATGGCTCTGACACATGGCCAACATGATAAGTCTTCACGTCAGCTCCCTCCCTACACACAGTAGCACGCCATTAGTCACTCGTGGCCCTTTTGGTGGGGTTGGAAGCAACTGCGAGCACTCCGACGGTCAAGTCAGTTTTTAGGTGAACCGAAATGTGGTTGCCGGTGGTTACGCAATCGTCGAGACATGGTTGGGAAAGAGATTAAATGATAGGTGTATGTTTTTAAGGGTGGGAAAAGATTATAATGCCTAAAGTTACCAATTTAGTGGAATGGAGTCCAATCCTTCTTCTTGCATAGAGTGAGGGTATTTATACTAAGGATGGGAAGAGGAGAGCCTTTGGATAAGGAGACACGTAGCGATAGATCCTCAAGGAGGTCGTCCCATCCTAGATGTCAACCTACCAATCCGTAGGTTGGCAGCCATTAAATGTTCTAACAAAGGCAGCTAAGTTGACCATTTGCATTATGACATATGTCCCATCAATCAATCAGGGATTTGAATTTGGAAAGATCTTTGTACAAAAGATCTCGGTATGGGCGGGGCGAGGCAGGTTCATGAGGTAGATGGTGTGGAGTGCAAACCTTTGCATCCAATGCGAGTTGCGGATGGATTCTTTTGTCAACATATGCTTCGGTTCGGGATAAGGTGATCAGTTTCGCCTCGTTCGACACATGGCATTGATGAGAATCAGTTCTCCTGACATGTGACATATGAGGTGGCAGGTCTTTATAGACCCGTAACAATAGTCGCGCAAGTCTATGTACGAATATTTATATAGTACAAGGACTTCAGTCTGTTCGTAGGAAAGGGGTAGGTATGCGAAGACGAGTGTCTTAGGTGGAGGGCGAGGTAGTGAGCCATGGCAGTCTCGCCGGGAAGTGTTGCAAATTGAAATTATGTAAGAATCGAAACGTCTAGATGTTTGGAGACTCGGAGGAGAGTCGTTACCGTGCTTTCCCTAGGACGGACAAAGCGATTCGTGTGACTTGGTTTCGACGGTAATTATGAGCTTTGAACTTGAACGGCCCATATGTAGCTTGGGATGATCCAATGGCTGGGGTGAATCTCAAAACGCCTATATAAAGTCCAACCTTTTCACCTTCTCATTTTTTAGCTTTGCGAAAATCTTCCAAAATCCTTGGAATGGCTGCTGAACGACCTATTGGTGCGATGGTGAGTGGTGAGGAGAGTTATGAACTTAGGGATCCCATAGTCGTCACTCCGGAGAGAACATATGGAGACGTCCAGCTCCTCCAATAGATACTTCAAACCAATGGGGGCCTCCAAATACCCTTCAAAAGCCACCTCGGAGACCCTAGAGAAATGTAGGAGGGTTTTTAGGATACCGGATAGTATCAAGTTGATCTTGCCCGAACCGAATGAGAAAGCCTGCTACCCGAGGTTGGGGTGTGTGGCAGTAAGTGAGAACCTGTTCCGGGCCGGCCTTAGACTCCCTTTCCATCCCTTTTTAGGTTAGTCATGCATTCTTATGGGCTGGCTCTTACCCAGCTCAACCTGAACTCATGGTCCCAAATGGTAGGTTCGTGGATGATGTGGCGTCGGCCAGCATAGGGATGGACATGTGTTTCAGTGTGTTCCACTCCTTTTACTCCTCGAAGAGTGTAATCGAAAGGGGGAAGAGCAAGGGTTGGTATTACTTGGAACCTTAGGGGTCCCATCCCCGTTCGTGGTCAGCCTGCCCACTTCGATCAAGGGATGGAATATCTCCTGGTTTTGGGTAGCCGAGAGATGGGACACCATGGAAGACGACCCCATGGCTCCTCTTACCATCCCCACATCATACTCTACAAAGTAAGCTCTTTTTTCTCGAAGTGATTTACCTTAAGCAATTTTCTTATGGTTTTAATATTTTTGTTGTTTGCAGTCTCTCTTCTGAGGTGCGAGATACCATAGGAGGAGTGGGACATTATAAGCCATATCTACCAAATGCCTCTCAAAGAGATGAGCTATAACAAGCTAATCGAGAAGTATACTAGCTTCGTTCTCAACGGATTAATGGCGAGCNGCCTGCCCACTTCGATCAAGGGATGGAATATCTCCTGGTTTTGGGTAGCCGAGAGATGGGACACCATGGAAGACGACCCCATGGCTCCTCTTACCATCCCCACATCATACTCTACAAAGTAAGCTCTTTTTTCTCGAAGTGATTTACCTTAAGCAATTTTCTTATGGTTTTAATATTTTTGTTGTTTGCAGTCTCTCTTCTGAGGTGCGAGATACCATAGGTGGAGTGGGACATTATAAGCCATATCTACCAAATGCCTCTCAAAGAGATGAGCTATAACAAGCTAATCGAGAAGTATACTAGCTTCGTTCTCAACGGATTAATGGCGAGCCCAGGTAAGGGTTTCAGTTCGGCCCTTCTTTCCCAAAAATTACTTAGCAATATTCTATTTTGCATATAGCTTTGTGAAGAAGAAGCCTCTGAGGCCAGACTTTGCTACGATCCGTCGGAGTGTCGCAGAGGCGAAGATGCTTAAAACGAGCTCGCCGCTTACAAAAAGCAAGCTGAGAGGCTGTATTCCCTCAGCAAGGCTCAGCATCTCACTGAGGAAGACGAGGTGGAGGAAGGAGCCTCCCTCATTTTAAAAGAAAAAGGTCCATCCTGGAAGGGGCCTCCACTTCTGCTCTCACGGTGAAGACTTATCCTCCTCCTCCAGCTCAATCTGGGGTGACCGTCGCAGCCTCCCCTTCAATTCCAAAAGCCATCGTGCCAATTACTGCTATCTTGGCTGAGGGGTTCGCCAAGAAGAGGCTAAAGAGGCATGCGTACGCTACAGTTTGAGGCAAGGCTACAAATATTTTGGGGAACAAAGAGGACGATCTCCCCGAAGCAATATTGGAGATGCTGCCTCCTGAAACTGTTGCTGCTGCCCGAGTCCATAATAAGTACTGGACTGGGGATTGGTAAGATCACGTCGCCTCGTGCGAGATAGAAGATCTCCTGGCCGCCAACAATTCCTGCGTGGCAGGGCGCTAAGTATGGGCACGACGGCGAAAGATCTAGTCTGGGGCCTCAGAAAGAAGAATGAAGAGCTCGAATAAATGGTGGAAGCATCGACCAATTGGGAGGTAGAGGTAGAAAAGGCCAAGAAAAAGACCGCGGAGGCCAGGGAGAAAAAGGTTGCGGCCACTACGAAACTGAACTCAGCTAAAATCCAAGTTAATCAGTTAAAGAATGAGCTCCATGAATCAGTTTCCTAGGTGGCTACTCCGACGAAGAAGGTTGATCTAGCCAATGAGCACCAAAGAATCACCTTGGAGGCTCTAGAGGAGGCCAATAAGCAAAAGGCTAAGCTTAGGATGCTCTATGAGGCCCAAGCAGAGGAGATTGAGTTCTTGGAGGCCAAAGTAAATACAGTAGGAGAGGCGACAGTTCAAAATTATAAGGATAACTTCGACCCAATGCCGGAGTACGACGACTTCTCCAACTACTGGGCTTCGTAGAATGCCCAAGAGATTTTATCTCGTCTGCGAGAGAGACATCCAGATATGGACATCGCCTTCTTGGAGGAGGAGTTCGATAGCCCTATCGGAGGCCGGCCAGTGGCCGAAGAAGAGGATGAGGCTCCTTAGGAAGAAGTCGGGGCTGGGACAATTGTAAACGTAGATTAGATCTTTTTATATTTTCCTTTCCTTTGTAATGGTTTCGGTCCCGATTTGTAATTAATGAAATTCATTTTCTTCCAAGTATTGTCACTTCGTTCCAATTGTATAGAGTAAACAAGTAACACTTCGCCTTAAACTCCATCACTTCGGATAATCCTCAACCACTTAAGAAAATGGAAAAAGCAAATGATCTGGTGTAATCACTTCGGATAACCTCAAACACTCAAGAAAATGGAAAAAGCCAATGAACTGTTAAGTGTGATCGCATCGGCTAACCTTAACCACTTAAGAAAATGGAAGAAGCGAATGAACTGTTAAGTGTGATCGCATCGGCTAACCTTAACCACTTGAAAAAAGGAAGAAGCGAATGAACTGTTAAGTGTGATTGTATAGGCTAACTTTAACCGCTTAAGAAAATGGAAGAAGCCAATGAACTTGTGTAATCACTTCGTCGAAGAGGCACCCACACCTCTTCTGACGCAGTGGGTATCTTTTGGTTGAGGTGACCCCATGTGGGCGTCCGCACCTTGGCAAAGCTATTAAATGTGTGAGAACACATTATGTTTCATCAGAGATGGAACCCGCACCATCTCTGACTAGGCAGACTTCTTAGTAAGAGTGATCCTTTGGGGGTTCGCACCTCGACAATGTTGTTGATGTGTGGGAACATGATATGCTTCATCAGAGGCGGCACCCGCACTACCTTTGACTAGGCATATTTCTTTGGTCGAGATGATCTTGTGTAAGAGCGAAGTGGAAATAGAAATCAGGTCATTCATTTTATAGCAATATTTATAGTTACAAATTCCCTACTAGTAGTACTTCCTTAGGTGCTCGATGTTCCGGTGTGAAGAATCATTTTCCCTTCCAGATTTTCAATTCTATAAGTGTCAGGTCTCACCTCTTCAGTAATTCGGTATGGACCTTCCCAATTTAGCTCTAGCGTTCCTATGGTCGAATCTTTAGATGATGGGAAATCCTTTCGGAGTACTAGGTCGCCAATGCGAAAGACCCTATTCTTCACTTTAGCATTGTAGTAGCGCATCATCTTGCGTTGTAAGGAAGCGAGCCTGACTTGAGAGTCATCTCTCTTCTCTTCGAGAAATTCAAGCTCAAGCCTCCTCGGATCATCATTTGTTACCTCGTTGAAATGGATGCGGCGAAAGGGGAGGGAACACTAACCTCCATGGGACTCATTGTTTCGGCCCCATAAGTCATGGAGAATGGAGTTTTCCTACTTACCGTTTTACAAGTTGTTCTTATGGCCTAGAGGACTCGGGGGAGTTCTTCAAACCATGGCCCCGTCCGAAGTGTCCAACTTCCGTTTCAGGATGAGCTTGATGGTCTTGTTGACAGCCTCAACCTGACCATTGGCTTGGGGATGATGAGGCGAGGAGAAATGCTTTCTGATTTCAAGCTCATCACATAAGTCCCTGATCTTCTTGTTGTCGAACTGTTTGCCATTGTCTGAAACCAAGGAATGAGGTATGTCGAACCTGCATATGATGTTCTTCCAGAAGAACTTGGAGGTGTTCACCTCGATGATCTTAGACAATAGCTCCGCCTCAACCCATTTTGTAAAGTAGTCAATAGCAACAATAGCGAACCGAGCACTTCATTTTCCTTTTGCCAGAGGGCCAATGAAATCTACTCTTCATTTGGCATTTGTCTCACTTGCGCATGAATTCTATTGCATCCTTTTTCAGGGTAGGCCGGTAATATCCCTGCCTGAGCACCTTGTGGACTAGAACCGATCCTCCGGAGTGGTTCCCACAAACCCCTCCATGAATTCCCCTCAGGATGTAGTCTGCATCTTCCTCTTCTGTGCATTTGAGGAGGGGAATGAAAACCCTCGCTTGTACAGAACTACGTCTTACAGGATAAAGTGAACAGTTCTTCTTCGAAGTCGTCGAGCTTCGATTTCATCATCTGGCTAGGTCTGTTCTGTGAGGTAGGCCAAGATAGGTTGCATCCATGGCGAGGTACTTTCAATCCACATCAGTTATTCCCCTTTCTTGATCGAGGGTTCAGTGAGGTGCTCAATAGGTATTATTTTGAGGCGCTCTGAATCCTTGCTACTAGCTAGTTTTGATAGAGCATCTGTATGGGAGTTCTACTGGTGTGGTATTCGTATCAGTTTGAACTTCTCAATTTGGGAAGAGAGTCTATGACGAGCTTCAAATATGCTGCCATGTGTTTGTCTCTGGCCACAAAGTTCCCATTAACTTGATTTACCACTAACTTTGAATCACTACTGATAATCAACCTTTTCACTTGCAGCTCTCTGGCCAGCCAAAGTCCAGCTAGGAGAGCTTTGTACTCGACCACATTGTTGGAGGCCCTTAATCCGAGCATTGCTGCACAATTGAGTTTATGCCCCCCCCTCCAGGCTCTCCAAAACAACGCCAGCTTCGAATCTAGTCTCTCTGGAAAAGCCATCCCAAAAAGACTCCAGGTGGGAGGTTCTACTAGCTCCATGTTCACTTCAACCTCAGGGGCCTTAGCAAATTCTGCAACAAAATCGGCTAGGGCCTGACCTTTAATTGCCGTCCTGGGCGTGTACGTTATGTTGAACTCACTAATCTCCACTGCCCATTTTAATAGCCTCCACGAGGTATTGGCTTCTAAATGACTTGCTTCAGTTGGAAATTTGTCAAAACATGAATACCATGAGCCTAAAAATATGGCCTCAGTTTTCGAGATGCAGTGACCAAAGAAAGAGCTAGTTTTTCCATGTCTTGATAACGAACTTGGGCAGGCAGCAAAGCTCTGCTCACATAATAAATTGGCAACTGGCACATCTCTTCTTCTCTCACAAGGACTGAACTGATTGAATCCTCGACCACTACCAAATAAAGTAGCAAATGTTCTCCTTCATTTAGCTTGCTTAGGAGAGGTGTTCGTCCTAAGTAGTTCTTTAATTCCTGAAACGCCTTTTCACACTCTGGGTCCATTAGAACCTTTTCCCCCCTTAAGAATCTTGAAGAAGAGCACACTTTTCAGTGGCCTTTGAGATAAGCGATTGAGTGCGGCTATTCTACCAGTAAGCCATTGCACTTCCTTGGGTTTCTGTGGTGATCTCATTTCAACCAAAGCCTTGATCTTTTCCGGATGGGCCTCGATTCTTCTCTAATTCACAATGTAGACCATGAATTTACCGGAAGCTACGCTGAAAGCACATTTGAGGGGTTTCAGCCTCATCTGATATCTCTTCAGTATCTGGAAGGCCTCGTCCAGATCCTTTATATGCTCTTTGGCTTGGAGGCTCATCACAAGCATGTCATCGACATACACTTCCATCATTTTGTCGAGGTGATCGGCGAACATCTTATTGACCAATCTTTGATAAGTGACCCCTGCATTCTTCAAGCCGAAAGGCATCACCTTATAACAATACATGCCTTTGTCAGTGATGAAAGAGGTGTTGTTTTCGTCGCTTGGGTACATGGGAATCTAATTGTAACCTAAGTAAGCATCCATGAAGCTAGCAACTCCTGCCCAGTAGTTGAATCTACCAAGTGGTCTATTCGCGGATGCGAAAAACTGTCCTTTGGGCAGACCTAATTAATGTTGGAAAAGTCAATGCAGACCTTCCATTTGCCATTGTATTTTTTCACAAGCACAGGATTTGAAATCCACTTTGGATACATGGCCTCTCTAATAAAGTCATTGTTGATCAGCTTTTCCACTTCTTCTTTCAGGGCCTCATACCTTTCGACATTCAATGCCCTCATCTTCTGCCTATGTGGAGTACAACTCGGATCAATCTGCAAATGATGGCAACTGATATTTGGGTCTATTCCAATCATATCCTTGTGCTTCCTTGCGAAGACATCTGTATTCTTTCAGATGAAGTTTTTCAGCTCTTCCTTTGCTCTATCTTCCAGTTCTTTCTCGACCTTCAAGACCTTAGATATGTCTTGAAGGTCCACTGGGAAATTTTCCAGTTCCTCCATTGGGGCAGTTTGCGGTTTTGATTCAATCACCTTAGGGTCCAGCTCATCCAAGGTTATTTCAAGTCGGGCCTCCACAATTTCAACATCTTGTATCGAAGGTTGCCCTTTTTCAGGGGCTTCCGCCATTTCTACGTCGAGGAGTACCATGTTTACTCCTCGCGGTTCGACCTTTTTCAAGGAATTAAGGTCACATTTTATGGATCCCATCTAGTCACCTCGGACAGTGGCTATTCCTCGTTCAATGGGGGGTTTTATGCACATGTGATGTATGGAAGTGACCGCCCACAATTCTTTCAGAGCTGGTCTTCCCATCACCCCATTGTACGCAGACTAGCGGTCAACGACTAAGAATTACATGAAGTGATGTGCTACTTGGGGTAGGGCTCCCATTTCAACAGCCAAAGTAATTTCACCTCTGGAAATAATGCTATCTCCAGTGAATCCGTACAAAGGCGAAGTTGTAGGAGTGAATTCGTGATCTACTGCCATCTTGTCATAAGTCGTGTTAAACAGGATATTGACCGAACTCCCATTGTCTACCAGCATGTGCTTCAGTCCATTGCGAGCCACATAGTTTTTCAAGGTCTCTCATACTGCTTGTCTCATGTCTTGTAAGCGTTGTATTGGCGCGTCTCCCTCTTTCCTTGATAGATACTGGTTTAAAAATGCCTTCTTCAGGTTTGTCCAGCTCCTTATGTTAAGTGGTGCCAACCTTTGTACCACATTTCAGCTGCTCTATTAAGTGTTAAGTGGAACGTCCTACATTTCAGGGCAGGAAAGGCGCCTATAAGTCATCCGTGTTTTATATTTATTGAGGTATTTCTCTGGATCGTCTTTCCCTTCATACTTCGAAATCTTGAGGGGAGGGGGGGACGAAGTTATATGGCATGGGAAAGTCGTGGAGCTCCTTGGAAAATGAGAGGTTGTCATCATCATCATCCAACTTGTAAGATCGATGGGTTCGTCGAGCCATTCCCAACTGTCATTGGAGGAGATGGATACTGGGCAGTTCTGTCCTAGTTCTCCCAATCTACCAAGTTTCTCCTCTCTCGCCTATTTCTGGGTGGAGAGGCCTGAACCTCTTGGCTCTGCGCGCGCACTTGCTGAAGAGCTGTTTGGTAAAGGGACTGATCCCTATTTCTAGGCATTCGTCCGATTCAATCAAAAACACTTGTGGACCTTTGGAGTCGTTCGTCATAATCTGGAGGGAAGTTATCCTCCCCGACAGGCCGAGGCGACTATGTAATTGGAAGTATCCATCCCCACTTCTCTTTCAATGGGGGCTTCTCCTTGGGGGCTCCAACGAGTTTTCCTACTAGATTCGACTTTGGTTCGTCTAGAGGTTGATTGTTGAGGGTTCGGTGGGGCCTGGAAACCACCCTAACTTTCACTTGCATGAGGATTTCTTGCATGACTGCATTTTGGGCGGCTATGGTTCTTATGTTGGCGGCCATGCGGCCCCCTCGACAGTGAGCCTCGCGGCAGTTCGACCACTCCTGCGATACCGGTGGTGAGGCCGTTGGTGTGTGACATTAGTCCGGATGATCTCTTCTTCAGAGACATCCCTTGTTCCCATTGGATTCACCTCTTCATTGCTGGAACTCATGATCCAAAATGGCAGGTTTCTTTCCGAAAGCAGAGTTTAGTGTACAATTTCTAATTCTTTTTCAAGAATCAATCCCTTTTTCGAGGGAGAATCAACCGGATACTCAAACAAGCTTTTTCGTGGGAAGACTCGTGGTTATAGTAAGTTTCCCACAAATAGCATCAAATCTGTTGACCCCGAAAAATGGCTATGATAGGTGGCCAACAGGATAAGTCTTCACGTCAGCTCTCTCCCTACACACGGTATCACGCTATTAGTTACTTGTGGCCTTTTCCAGTGAGGTTGGAAGCGACCGCGAGCACTCCAACGATCAAGTCAGTTTTAGGTCAATCGGAATGTAGTGGCCGGTGGTTACGCAATCGTCGAGACATGGTTGGGAAAGAGATTAAATGATAGGTGTATGTTTTTAAGGCTGGGAGAAGATTATAATGCCTAAAGTTACCAATTTAGTAGAATGGAGTCCAATCCTTCTTCTTGCATAAAGTGTGGGTATTTATACTAAGGATGGGAAGAGGAGAGCCGCTGGATGAAGAGACACGAGGCGTTAGATCCTCAAGGGGGTCGTCCCATCCTAGACGTCAACCTGCCAATCCGTAAGTTGGCGGGTATTAAATGTTCTGACAAAGGCAACTGAGTTGATCGTTCATATTCTGTCATACGTCTCATCAATCAGTCGGGGATTTGACTTTGGAAAGGTCTTTGTACAAAAGATCTCGGCAAAGGCAGGGCGAGGCAGGTTCGTGAGGTAGATGGTGTGGAGCGCGAGCTTTTGCATCCGTTGTGAGTTGCGGATAAGCTCGGTTCTTCTATCAGCGTATGCTTCGGTTCGGGATAGGGTGATCAGCTTCGCCTCGTCTTATACGTGGCATTGATGAGAATCAGTTCTCCTAACATGTGCGGATGTGGCGAGTCTTTATAGAACCACAATAGATTTCATAACCAGAAAGAACAAAGACATGTACATTCGTTCTTGTACTCAAAGAGCTATGCTTTGTGCTTAGGACACAGACGCTAGGTAGGGTTCATTAACTGTCACATATAGAGTAGTCTTTGTTGAGGTTTTATAATAAAATTGCCTCTGCCTATTACTTAAGATCCACATATCACCACCATGGCAACATTCGGGAGTTTCCTTTGAATATCACTCCCAGGAAGGAAACGATAGAATCTCTTATTTCTTATTCCAAGGTGCACCTTCCACTGAGATTCCAATATCTTCACCGCTTTCCGACCACAACGGCATACTCCACTGCAAAGTAAACCCCAAACGGCAAAACCTATGAACCCTCATGACCCTACCCTTATCCATGTTATAGAGGTCAAATTGAATTTGTTAATTGTAACTCAGAAACCAAAGTGAAAGAGTAGTCACCTCTTTTTACTCCTAAAAAAGGAAGAACATTATTTGCTTATTCAAAGCAAGGTCCCTACAATCGAACCCTGAGAGGGTGCAAATAGCAAGTGGAATGGTCTGGTTCTCCTTGAGCCCATAGTTGCTAAGTTGAGAGCCCAAAAAATCCCCTGCCTTTCGTAATACAACCATGATTTCTTTCTTCCTTAGTCGGTCATTTGTATGATTCAATCCAATCAAACAAACACATTGAAACATAAGTCATGATTATGAGTCGTCCACCTATAACATTTTGTTTATCCTTTAGGTTGAAGTTGGAGGTAGAAGTGTAAAGGTGGGCGGCAATATCATTCGCAGTCCATTTTAGGACTGCCTCTACAAGCCCACAACTTGTGCACACTTTACACCTCTAGTTGGGAAGAGAATGAGATGGGGTAGTTACATATTCTACCATGCAATTAGAGGTTAAAAGTGTTGGTGACTTGGTATATATAAATGGTTGTTTAGACAAAGAAAATATTTAATTCGCGGAGCGTAATTAAATTCTAGGAAAATAGAAAAAAGAATATAAAGGGAAGATTGAAATCTGAAGCAAGTGAAAACACTTTTTCCTTAATACAATATTGTCTCGCAATGGTGCTAACGAAATACGGTACTTCTTTCCCCAAGATGCAACGGATACAATTTGTGATAAAAACACTTTAAACCACAATCAACAACGAACTTGGAACGAAAATTTCCCGCTATAAGAAAATTGGTTTTGGAATAACTTTTAAAGAGTATTTTGCAAGAGTTTTGACGTAATAATCAATGCAAAAATGATATGGAATGCATAATGAATGTCCAAAAAATCCTATATATAAACAAGGAAGTGTTGTGAGTGAAGTGTCACGTCACAAACTTAGCAACCTTCACAAAGGGAAGCATCCCCTGCTATCGATGTCCTGTCGCTCGAGCGACAGTGACACCTTTTCATCAGCCTCTCTCGTTCACCGTAACTAGATTGTCGCTCACAACAATCTCATCTCTCGAGCTCGAGCGAGCGATAGGCAAGCCATGGAGTTGGACATTTTTCCAACTTGTATTTCCTCTTTTCTACCCAATTTTGGATCGCAATTTCTCATTCATCCGAAATTGGTTTTGAGATTTCAAATATACCACAACGATCTACTCAACGAGTAAAATAAGGTAGACTATTTATATTCATAATTTGACTATCGGATCAAGTCCAAATATTTGAGCAAAGTTGATACGAAAATCACTTTTCCATACTTGAATAAATTTATTTTCATTCTCCAAACCAAATTCCAACAAAATACTTAATACTAACGTAGCTATTCACATCTTCACCCCAAGAAAGAAACTCTGTAAAAAGATAAACTGTCGAACTAAAAAGTGTACTTTATGGTACCTATTTTCAGTTTCCTTAGTAACAATATTCAAGTATGTAATTTAAGACAATCCGCAGTTAATAGAAATCCGAATCTGAGTGAGTAGAAGGGGAAACCAACTAGTACAAGCACGAGCTGATTATAGGGGAAGTTCACCACTGTCTGCAATCACAACTTTGCTTTTGGGTGTTCCACTCTGTTTGCCTTCGGCTTCGATCTTATACACCACATCCATTCCGGACAGAACCTTTCCAAATACAACATGACGACCGTCCAACCTATCAAACATCAAGAAAATTCAGTTAGCTTTTCGGACTAAAGAGAAGCAGCAGCAGAAGACGGCAGGTCTGAAAATGGTTGAAAGTTTTCGAGATAGTAGATAATTAACCCAGGACCATATATTATATAGTAAAAATGAACATTTCAACCCGGGACCATAAATTATATAGTTACCAGCTGGTTGCCACAGTTGTGATGAAAAACTGTGAACCATTAGTGTCCTGCCCAGCATTTGCCATAGACAAAAACCCTGAAAATTAGACAAGAACAGTCAGATGTCACAAAGAATAGACGCTTTCATGCAGTGAAAATGAAATTCAGAAATTAGAATCGAATCGAATCACGGGTGCAGAGGAGTAAGATGGTATTTGGGGGGACGGAGGGTGCTGGGGCATAGGCAATTTTCCTACCAGGTCCTGTATGTTTGATTTTGAAATTTTCATCAGCAAACTTCTCCCCATAAATTGATTCCCCGCCTCTACCATCGCCAAGAGTAAAGTCCCCGCCTTGAATCATGAAGCTGGGTATTATTCTGTGGAATGTGCTTCCTTTGTAATGAAGAGGCTTCCCACTCTTTCCGGTACCTTTCTCCCCTGAATGCAGAAGAACATATTTGTGATTCATGTATGTGTAGACACTGAATAAGGCAGCCCAGAAGATCATAATAGTACAAAACTTTTACTGTAATATAAGCAATAAAATCAATTCATCCATCCACTTAATGTTGCCTAATGGTTCTAGCCACTAGGATAAAAACATGGCCAAAGCTGACGTCACAGTACCTGTACACAGAGCTTTGAAATTTTCTGCAAGAAAAAATAAGTGGTGGAATTATTAATTCCAAAAACGTCAAATCTTAAACGAGTTCTTCATCACTTCATCTAACAATAATACCTGCTGTCTTAGGAACAGTTTTTCCAAAGAGACCCATAATAATACGCCCTGAAACAAAAACCATGTTTGATAGACTAGGATAAATAAACAGCAAAAACTAAAAAAAAAAAAATTGACAGCTAGAGTACTAAAAAAAATAAAAATAAAGGCAGTCCTAAATTGGTAGTTATGAGACCAGAATTCATATTTTTTCATATTCTAGCCCTTGATAACAAATTCAGACAAAGAAAAATCACATTGAGGTTGCAATGTAAACACTCAAAGCAACACAAATCATCTGCTTGACTTGAATCACTCTCAACATAACCCAGCTACATTTCACATAAAGAAGTTAATAATCGAAATATGACACCTGCAAACCACATTGTTCACTGTTCTCTCCATCAACTCCTATGCTTATATTTTAACTGCAATTTTGTTTGTAAAGGTTTTTTTTTCTTTCAGCTTGGTTGGTAGGAAACTTGAGATGAAAATAAAAAGGGTTCAAATATTACAGGAAGACATTCATTCAAGCTTGGAACCAGTGAAGGATGAGTTTTTGGTTGAACATTACTCCTGTAAGTTATTTTATATCCCAGACAAATTTCAGGTTACAAGAAAGCAGCTGAATACCCCTTTCTTTTTTTGTCAATGCCTCGTAGGAAGTGATTGTAGATGCATACAAAATCTTGCACCAAGTTATGGTGGCTAGTTCAAGAATCATGAATTCTGAAACCCAACAGTTGAAAACAAGAGGTTGGGTTTTCTCCAACCGAATAAGAATGAAACAAGCAATAAAAAGATCAAGAAAACATGAGACATATTCAGAAAAGGTTCAAATAATTAGAAAAATCAGACTGCAATTGGATCTTTGCAATTTAGCAGGTTAGTCAAGGGGTTTTGGTACATTTCAGCTGTTTATAATTTCCAGAATGTTAGGGCTTAAAATGGATTCAATGGCGTTTCTTTATAATCTCAAGTAGCTTTTAATTGGTCCTGTTATCAATTCAATTAGTTCCAATTAGGAAATATAGTCTGAAAATTTAAATTATGGAAAGAAAACTCTAAATAACTCATATGATGCTTTGGTTTTGAGAAGAGTTCGGTTTTGTAGAAAAATTTAAATCTTTTGAAGTCTTTGGGACTCTGTTATGCGAACCGATGTCTAGGTGTGGTGTCTATCAGGAGCTTGGAATTATTACCAATAGTTTCTTCTTCTGAAAAAGATAAACAACGATACCACAAACAGCTAAACCACTTGCAACCCTTAATTTTCTCTCTTGTTTCTTTTATAATCTTAAAGAAATCAAGGATAAGAATTTCATAACATCATTTGACAAGAAAATCACTTTCTCATTATGCTAAGACGACTGCGCTAATACACATTACACGAATAAACAAAACTTAAACCTCACAAATTTCAGGTGCACAAGCATAATGAGAAAACCTTCCAGGTTCTTTTACAAATGAAAAGAAGAGTTGAATGGATGCACATGCCCATTGAGAGAGATATTATTAGTTAAGTCCTCACATTATAAAGCAGCATTATAAAAATAATTTGTAATAAAGCATCAATAAACTTGGGAGTTTAAAGAATATCACAGTAGAACTGTAGGAGATTTAGAGCATACCAGCGGGTTTTCCTGCAATCTCAACATCAAAGTAAACCTTGTGGGTCACTTCCTTCAAATCTTCCTCTGATTTTTTTGCCTGCACTTGGAAACAGCGCCGTGAATCATTCATAACAATCTCTCATTCTTCTGTGAGAACAAATATAGATATCATCTGCAAATAAAAGGCTACTAAAAGAGGACACAT
>CAIGRH010198050.1:0-11242 GCA_903798295.1 Fraxinus nigra
TTGTTTGGAACCTTATCCCGGGTTGCATTGTTTAGTGTGTATGGGGAAAAGAACAAATGACGTTTTGAAAAGCAAACACGAACCACAGAGTAAATTAGAGAATAATTTTATTTGACTTTGTACACTTGGTTTAATGTTGCGGCTAGTAATCTTATAAATGAGCTTCCTAACTTCATGTGTATATCTTGATAATACACTTTCTGTGTATTATTTTTTATTAATAAAACTTCTTGATTACCTATCAAAAAAAAATATATTGATTGAAAACATCAACACTAAGTCACTAATCAATTATTTCAGATAGATTCAAGAAATGCCACACACACACACACACACACACACACACACACACACACATACATATGAAGCTATTCTTGTCAAATCTAGATCAGCTATAATAACTCATACTCCAAATCAGTAAAAGAAAATTATATTGATTTTTCTAAAATTTCAATTCAAAGGGCACTGTTATTCAAAGAGACATGACCCATGGAAAGAAAAGAGAATGTGTCTCTCAAAAGATGATTCATTCAAATCTTTTCAATTATTTTCATTACCAAGAAGCCTGGTTTAATGTGTGTTACTTTAGACCAGTTACTCATTCTTGGTTTATACTTTTTCATCAAAATTGTTTTAACAAATTTTTTAAAATGGTTCGCTTATTTTGGACTCAAAGAAATTACTCAGTCTTACTCTTCAAGGATTCGAACACTTCAAATAGGAGGCAAAAAACTTTTAAAGCCTCGAGAAAATCTTTTATTCCAATTTGCTCATAATTTAAAAGTCTCATGAATATTTAGTTGGGACTATCAAATTGTTGAAAAACCAAGATTTGAATATCATGTTAAAAAAGTTATTCAGAAACTCAAAATCAAATGGTGGTCAAGATTTCAGGAGACAAATTGATGCCCAAAAGCAGTAAATTCATGGATTTAAGAACAGAGGAACGCAAACATTCTAAGGCCCCGTTCGGTAGGGATTAAAATCCAATTAAAATTGAAAATATGGTCGTTATTGGGTCCCACTCGTCTAATAAAAGTCAACTATAACGGCTAGTTTTTCAATTTTAATCTGATTTTAATATCTCCCAAACGGGCTCTAAAATTAATCAAAAATGAACTTGACAAAAGTGTCGATTTCCTAGAAATCAAGATTATTGGCTATGTTAAGACATTGCAAAACGCCTGAAGAACTGCAAGCTATTTCAGAAAGAATTGCCGCTCTTGCAAAATCTTCATCAATGAAATCAGATTTAAAAGAAAATTCTTCTCAAACAGATTCATCAGATTACGAACAAANACTCATCTAATAAAAGTCAACTATAACGGCTAGTTTTTCAATTTTAATCTGATTTTAATATCTCCCAAACGGGCTCTAAAATTAATCAAAAATGAACTTGACAAAAGTGTCGATTTCCTAGAAATCAAGATTATTGGCTATGTTAAGACATTGCAAAACGCCTGAAGAACTGCAAGCTATTTCAGAAAGAATTGCCGCTCTTGCAAAATCTTCATCAATGAAATCAGATTTAAAAGAAAATTCTTCTCAAACAGATTCATCAGATTACGAACAAACCAATGAAGACATGTTCTTTGGTTTAGAAAATATTGATGAATTAATTGAAGAAGAAAATCAAAAGAATACTCCTTAAAAATGACTATATGAACCCAGTTATCTGGATGAACTAAGAGAATTTAAGGTCCGAAAATCAAAAAATCTATTATTGACAATGTGTATGCCACCAAACAAATTATTATTGCTTCCCTTGCCAATTTTCAAAGATGAACAAAAAACTTTAGTATATTTTCTAAAGTAAAATTCAAAAATTCGGGATAAGTGGAAATATTGGTGAAAATTGTCAAAAGTTGGTATGCAATTGTCAAAGGTGATAGCAATTATGAAAAGTAGTTGGAGGACAAAGGGGTTGATTGCTTTTTAAGATTCCTTCACCAAAATTAAATTGGTTCAAGTCCGTGCTCAAGATTTCAAGTCTATAAGAAGAATCAAGATGAAGGCTCTCCTCAAGTGTAATAGAGCGGGAGATATTACACTTCAAGAAAGTTTTAAATTATTCTTGTAATTTTTACGCTTTCTTTAAAAATCTTTTCAATTGTAATTTTCAATTTTGAGTTTCAAATCTTCAATTTTCTATTTCATATTGTAATTTCAAAATTTTATATGAATAAATTCATTGCTTCTATCGATCTCTACTTCTTTTGTCTCTTCTCCCTCTCCCGTGACCTGGGCCCCCATTGGAAATGGAAATATTAGTGGAAATTGTCAAAAGAAAGATTTATATCTAGACTTCCAAAACTCATTACATAAAGAGTTAGAACTTCAATATGAAGTCAATATCAAGAAAATATTCCATATGATGAACTTACATATGGAGAAATTATTCATTTTGTCAATAAAGAAGGTCTTGCTCTTTGCAATGATCATAAACTCAAAGCCAAACTAAAATCAGAAAGATCTTAAACTCGTAAAGAACTTGGATCATTTTGTAAACAATATGGCCTTAGAAAATAATTCCTCCTTCAAAACTAAGAAGAAAAAGTCTTCCTTTTACAAAGAAGAAAATATTTTCAAAAAGAAAAGAATTTTCAAAAGCCTTTTTATTCAATGAATTATACTAAACAAACGATTTTCAAAGAAAATGTTTTCAAAATATTTTAATGTTACTTGCTAGAAATGCAAATAAACAGGACATTATTCCAACAAATGTCCTATGAAAAGCAAAATTAATAATCTTCAAATAAATGAAGATATTGAACTTAACTCCTCTATCTTATCAATTCTTTAGAAGAAGAAAATTCTTCTGATTCTGAATTAGGAATGGTTTATCAACATCAAGAGGATTCTAATGTTGAGACTAGTTCTAGTTTTAGTTCCTCTTCTTCTAACCAATCTAAACAAATTCGTGGTTGTAAAACCATAAATGTTCTTACTCAAGAAGAAAAACTTATTCAAGAGATAGTTGAAAAAATTGAAAATTCTCAACTAAAGAAAAAGTTCAAATGTCTTATTCCTTCAAAGTCTAACGAATTTGATAATCCTCATAGTATTAAAAATATTATGAGAAGATTCAAAATTTTCTAAACCATCCAGTTTTGACTTAAGATCAGAGATTAATGAGATGAAATCACAAATTTCTACCCTCCAAAATCAAATGAAAGATGTTAGAATAGAAGTAGTTCTCTTGTAAACTAAACAAGAGAATCAAACCATTTCTGATTCTGATTCTTCTGATCAAGAAGAAATTGCTTCTCAATCCTAAAAAATCTTCAAATTGAAGAAGAAAATGCTAATGTTATTAGCCGTATTCAACTTCAGAAATGGTACTATCAAATTGCTATTATTATCAATAAAGATTTTAAATTTCATACTAGAGTCTTAATTGATTCTGGTGCACATCAAAATTGTATTAGGGAAGGATTGATCCCTACAAAAATATTTTGAAAAAACCATTGACCGTCTTTATGTTATTAGTGGAAAAAGGTTGAATATTCAATATAAACTTTCAAAAGCTCATGTTTGCAATTCAAATATTTGTTTTAAAAATATATTTTATCTTGTCAAAGATTTAGACCAGGAAGTAATCTTGGTAGGTAAGGGGAAAGGTCCAAGAGAAGTAGAGGTTGATAGAAACAATGAATTTAATATAATTTTGAAATTACAATATGAAATAGAAATTGAAGATTTGAAACTCGAAATTGATAATTACAATTGATATTTTTTAAGGAAAGCGTAAAAATTACAAGGATAATTTTAAAACTTTCTTGAAGTGTAGTATCTCTCGCTCTATTATACTTTAGGAGAACTTTTATCTTGAGTCTTCTTATATACTTGAAATCTTGAGCAATAATAATTTTTTGGTGGCATAAACATTTTGAAAAATGTATCTTTTGATTTCTGAACCCTAAATTCTCTTAGTTCATCAAGATAATTGAGTCCATATAGTCATTTTGAAGGAATATTTTTTTTGATTTTCTGCTTCAATTAATTCATCAATATTTTCTAAACCAAAGCACGTGTCTTCCTTGCTTTGTTCGTAATCTGATTAATTTGTTTGAGAAGAATTTTCTATTAAATCTGATTTCATTGATGAAGATTTTGCAAGAGCTGCAATTTTTTTGAAATAGCTTGCAGTTCTTTAGGAGTTTTACATTAGCTTAACATAGCCAATAATCTTGATTTCTTTGTGATGAAATTGGCACTTTTGTCAAGTTCATTTTTGAAATGCTTGCGTTCCTCTATTCTTGAATCCATGAATTTATTGCTTTTGGGTAGCAATTTGTCATATGAAACCATTTGATTTTGAGTCTTTGAGTAACTTTTTGAACATGGTATTCAGATCCTGGTTTTTGAATAATTTGATAATCCCAACAGAATATCGATGAGACTTTTAAATTATGAGAAAATTGGAATAAAATATTTTCTTGAGCCTTTAAAAAGTTTTTTTACCTCCTTTTTGAAGTGTTCGAATTCTTGAAGAGTAAGACTGGATAAAATATTTTCTTCAAGTCCAAAATATTCGAACAATTTTTGAAACCATTTTGGAAAATTTGTTAAACAATTTTGATGAAAAAGTATAAACCAAGAATGAGTAACTGGTCCAAAGTAAAACATATCAAATCAGGCTTCCTGGTAATCAAAATAATTGAAAAGAGATTCGAGTGAATCGTCTTTTGAGAGACGTATTATGTTCTCTTTTCATGGGTCATGTCCCCAATATTCGAATGATAGTACCCTTTGAATTGAAATTTTAGAAAAATCAATATAATTTTTCTTTTGTTGATTTGGAGAGTTTGAATTATTATGGCTGATCCAGATTTGACAAGGATAGCTTCATAATAAGCTTTGAATTTTTTAATATTATTTTGGAAAATATTGGAAATTTAGAGGGAAAATATTTTGAAGGCATTCTTCTAGGGATGAATACCTATGAATCTAAGATGTTTCCATCTCAAAAACAGGAATATGGACAGGTTTTGTGAAATGTTGAAAAGATGAAGTCGGATTGATATTTGGTAATTTTCCAAATCCTATTTGGAGATTTTTTTTTTTTTTGAAATATGAATGCTGTTAAGGGATTTTTTGAATTTGAGAGGATGGGTTTTTTGAAGCTAACATAGTTTTTTTGAGAGGTAGAAGAGCTATACTCTGCAAATTTGGAACCTTTAAATTTTGAATGTAATCATCAATTGAACAAATTGGAAGTTGAATCTTTTTCTTATCCTTCTCTTTTGAAGAAGAGGATTCCATATTTCTTCTTTGAATGTCTCACTCAATTTGAATCTCTCGAATTTTTCTCACAATTTCTTCTCTTTTGTAAGAATTTCTTGTGAAGAAGTCTGCAAGTTTGAAAATTCTTGTATATATATAGGATTTCAAAATCAAAACATGACAAAATTGTTTGCCATCTAGCAAAATATTGTTTGGAAACAAGATTTTTTACATCTTTTTGTAAAAAATCTTTGGATGCTTTACAGTCTGTTTTTAAAATAATTTTTTTATTAATTAAATCATTTTGAACTTTTGAAATACATAAAACAATTGATAGTCTTTTTGACATTTTGAACAGCTACAATATGCTCTTAACTTCATGGGACCGGATTCTTTCGTAATCTTTTGAAAAGAGGTGCACATAAGAATCTTATCTCTTTGATAAAGTCACTTACATAATTGATACATCCTAAAAATCTTTGAAGATTATTTTTATCTAAAATTTCATTAGGAAATTTATTTGTGAAATCTAGACTTCTTTGAATTGGTGTAATGGTTCCTAGATGAATGTTATGTCTTAAGAACCTAATACTTGTTTAATATAAAACAACATTTTTAGCAGAAAATGCTAAACCATTATTTTTGACGACATGAGTAAGTGTATTGAAATGTTTGAAATGCTGTTCTAAACTTTCATAAAAAATTAAAACGTCATCAATATAAGCAATTATAAAATTTGAAAAAGGATTGAAAATATCATTCATAATTTTTTGAAAGCCTGAAGGAGCATTTTTTAGACCAAATGGCATGACGTTCCATTCATATTTTCCAAAAAGTAAATTGAAAGCAGTTTTATATACATAATTTTTTGAAATTCAGAAGGAGCATTTTTGAGACCAAATGACATAACATTTCATTCGTATTGTCCAAAAGGAACATTAAATGCAGTTTTATAATGATCTTCTTTAAGTTGAATTTGCCAGAATCCTAACTTCATATCAAATTTAGAAAAGATCAAGGCTTTGAATAACCTATTTAATAGTTATAATACATTGAAGAGCTTCATTGAGAGGTTTATAATTGATAACCAAACGAGGGATTCCTCGCTTAATCTCGACTGAATTATTGACATAAAATGCCGAACTTCAATGTGATTTACTTGGTCGGATAAGTTTTTTATCCAATAAATCATTAATAATTCTTTGATACAATGATCAAGTAATTCTTTATTCATTTGAATAGAACGAGATTTTGTCGGGATGTTAGATTCATGGAAATCATGAGTATATGGTAAGGACACCATATGCCTTTTCCTATTCCAAAAAGCATTTGGAATAGTGGAGCATATATCGTCTTCGATTCGCTTTTGAAAAAGAGAGATTTACTTTTGAAAAGAGGAATTTTTAACCCTTCCTCGATTCTTTGCAATCTTATTTCTTCTTTTAAAAATTGAATATGTTTTTTCTAATTTTTGAAATAGAAGCTTCTTTCAAAGAATTAACATCTTTGTAAGGAGGATTTGTAAACTTGAAAACAATTTCTTGACAAAAATATTTGTAGTTAATTTTTAATCAGCTTGAAAAGGATAAATTTGATCAATAAAAGGGGTGCCAATAATTACTTCCTGGTCTAAATCTTTGGCAAGATAAAATATACTTTTAAAACAAATTTTTGAATTGCAAAAATGAGCTTTTGAAAGTTTATATTGAATATTCAACCTTTTCCCACAGCACCATAAAGACGTTTAGTGGTTTTTTAGAAATATTTTTGTAGGGATCAATCCTTCCCTAATACAATTTTGATCTGCACCAGAATCAGTTAAGACTCTAATATGAAGTTTAAAATCTTTATTGATAGTTAGTGATATCCATTTGACAGTACCATTTCTGAAGTTGAATACGGCTAATAACATTAACACTTTCTTCAATTTAGAGATTTTTTGAGGAATGAGTAGCAGTTTCTTCTTAATCAGAAGAATCATAATCATAAATGGTTTGGTTCTCTTGTTTAGTTTTCAAGAGAAATATTTCCATCCTAACATCTTTCATTTGATTTTGGAGGGTAGAAATTTGAGATTTCATCTCATTAATTTTTTATCTTAAATCAGAATTGGATGATTTATGGGGGTGTATTCGACTAAAATTTTGATAAATTTTAAAATATTATAAATCCGAATGAATTTCGTAGATTTGAATAGATTTCCAATCCCATAAGAATCTCATCAAATATGGTGAAATTTCGAAAGATTTTGTTATATGTACTTTTAAGCTTGAAATCTATCTAAATCTTTTAAAATTATTATATGAGCTGCGATTTTTTAAAAGATTTGGGCAAAGTCTGCAACTAATTGAAAAGTTTTGTACTTTTAAAATTATTATATTAATATTTTTTTTATAAATTCATTAGTTATTGAGGATACCCAAATTTTAAGAGATTTCATTAAATCTCATTAAAATCTCAATTGTGAACACCTAAATTTTAATGAATTTCATTAAAATCCATTAAAATATCAATTGAGAATGCCTAAATTTATAAGGATTTTTAAAATCCATTACAATCTTAATTAAAGACACCTTTCTTAGAAAATTTTGAAGATTCAGATTTGAATCTTCTCATAATATTTTTAATACTATGAGGATCATCAAATTCATTAGACTTTGAAGGAATACGAGATTTGAACTTTTTCTTTAGTTGAGGATTTTCAATTTTTTCAACTATATCTTGAATAAGTTCTTCTTGAATAAGAACATTTATGATTTTACAATCACAAATTTGTTTAGATTGGTTAGAAGAGGAGGAATTAAAACTAGAAATAGTCTCAACATCAGAATCCTCTCGATGTTGATAAACCATTTTTAATTCAGAATCAGAAGATTTTTCTTCTTATGAAGAATTGATAAGATTGATGAGTTCAAGTTCAATATCTTCATTTATTTGAAGATTATTAATCTTGCTTTTCATTGGACATTTATTGGAATAATGTCCTGTTTGTTTGCATTTCCAGCAACATTAGAATTTTTGAAAACCTTTTATTTGAAAATCGTTTTTCAAAATAATTCTTTGAATAAAAAGGCTTTTGAAAATTCTAGTTTTCTTTTGTAAGAAGAAAACTTTTTCTTTTCAGTTTTGAAGGAGGATGAAACATTTTCTCAAAGCCATATTGCTCACAAAATGATCCAAGTTCTTTACGACTTTCAGATCTTTCTGATTTTAGTTTGGCTTTGAGTTTAAGATCATCGCAAAGAGCAAGACCTTTATTGACAAAATAAATAATTTCTCCATATGTAAGTTCATCGTGTGGAATATTTTCTTGATATTGACTTCTTATTGAAGTTCTAACTCTTTCTGCAAAAAGTTTTGGAAGTCCAGATATAAATCTTTATTTCTAATAAAATTGATCACTTCTCGTATGAAGACACGTGATAAAAACATGTCTTTATACCACCGAAAATCATGGAGTTTTGAACACCTGAGATCCATGAGAATTTCGAACTATCGATTCATTACATCAGCAGGTACTCTGATAAAATGTTTGATGATACTATAAATTAGAGTATTGAAACTGTCATTTTCTCTATTTTCATCATTTTGCGAGTTCATTATCTCTTGCCTTTCATCTAAGCAACTCAAAATGTGCTGAAGAAGAGATTTGGAAATGAGAAAGATCATTTGCTCATCCAAAAGCCCCTCATCAACATTTTTAGAACTCAAGTAATACTTTGATGGCAATAATAAACAAAATTAGAGATTAAAAAACTGAAGTATTGAGGAAGGCTGACAATTAAATTATCTAATGGCCTACATGGTGTTTGGTTGTCTTTTAATTATTTCAAATATTATTGGAGAGTCTCAGTGCTGATTGTGAGAGTTTGTCCCCTTCCTCTAAAAGCACATTCGTCAATTCTGAGGTCTCAAATTGAAGATGCAATATTTAGAAGCATTTATTACATATATGTACATCATGAGCCTTTTAAGTCTTACTACTTCGAAATTTCATCCCTCGTGAACAATCTCATCTTTGTAGACTGTATCTTCATTTTCCATCGCCATCCATCAATTCGTATGTCATTTCATATATTGTTGCAGTGTTTTGTTTTCTGATCCAGTGGCTGTGAGGCACTCTTTGGAAATTCTTTCAGAATTGGCAATGAAGGATCCTTATGCAGTTGCAATGGCATTAGGTAATTTGACAGTGTCGAAGTTTCCACTGTATATCTTATTACAATTTGTAATCTAGTTGTTTGTACAACAGTATAGGATTTAATTCTTACATAAAAATGGCATTTGTTCTTTTCCCCCTGCATGGTTTGATAGTGTGATCTAGTAATAAATCAATTCTGCCAAGCTATCTGGTGTCTCCTCTTTTGATGAATATTCTAGAGAAGTATATCATTAGAATATTTTCTTATGGATAAATATTCTTGATTTATTATTCCTGAGGGAATACCATCATCTAGTGAACTGTAGAATGACATGGTTATTGTAAACTATAATGTTCAGACTCGCGTACGAGTATTGAGTAAGGGTACGTATTTAAGTGTCAGATTTTTTATTTTTAAAATATAGGATACGTGGATATGGCTAAAAAGAGTTCAAATTTCGAACACGAGTACGTGAGTGCGTCTTTCAAACTTCAATTTTTTTTTTTTTTTGCTTATCCAAAATGTCATTATAAATAGATCAAAATCAATTATTTATAAAAGAAGGTAATGACTATTGAATAAGGGGTCAAGACGAATAAAATAGAATTTAGCGATTTAGTTTTCAATTATGGAAAGTTAATTACTAAATGTTATATAAAATAGAAAATGAGGAACTTGTTTGCAATTTGGACTTAGTGGAACACTAAGTAGCACTATACGAGTTTTCATTTTGTATAAAGAAACCTTAAACCATCGATACAAAGAGGGGAAAAAGGAAAAAATGAAGAAAAGGGAAAGAAAAAGAAAGAAGGAAAAGAAGGAAAAACTTGGTGCTGCTCTACCCTCTCGGCGGTGGCGCTAGGTNGATTTAGTTTTCAATTATGGAAAGTTAATTACTAAATGTTATATAAAATAGAAAATGAGGAACTTGTTTGCAATTTGGACTTAGTGGAACACTAAGTAGCACTATACGAGTTTTCATTTTGTATAAAGAAACCTTAAACCATCGATACAAAGAGGGGAAAAAGGAAAAAATGAAGAAAAGGGAAAGAAAAAGAAAGAAGGAAAAGAAGGAAAAACTTGGTGCTGCTCTACCCTCTCGGCGGTGGCGCTAGGTTTACACAGAGCAGAAAAGGGAAAGAAGAAAAAGAAAGAAACAAAAACGATAAAGTCTCCGATTGAAACTTGGAGGATCCGACACATATCCTATACCTATGTCGTGTCGTGTCGTGTCGTGTCGTGTTGAGATGAGTACTTCGTCTATTTCGAAGAGTTCGAACATCAGAGCTTGTAAATGTAGGCCTAGTGTCCTAAATCTAGCAGTTTAAACTCCTTTGAAAGTACTCAATGCTTTGAGAATATAAAATATGTTGTCTTTAAAGATTATAAAGATTCTATTTTAGAGGGTGTTTGGTGGAGATTTGTTAGGTTTATATATTGTATTGACGATTCTGTGAACAAAAGGACCAACTTGAACAATTATAATAGTTTAGGGATTAAATTGTAAAATTTCATAGTTGGTAGGTTAGCTTAGGGTTTGAGGTTTCATGTTTGGAACAAGGATTCACATCGATTTTTTGCTAGTTGCTCATCGGAGTCATGCTCGAGCGGATGAAGTACGAACATCCTAGCTTGACCTTTGCCCCACTGTCGCTCGGGCGACAGACCCTTAGCTCGAGCGAAACATCCTCTTCGCTCGAGCAATGTATTATTCGGCCATACCTAATTTCGATTTTCGAGACTCTTATTTGGCCCATTCTACCTAAACTGTCCAACTTATAAATAGAGACGCCGCATATTCTACGAACAAGAGATTGAACATACTTATTTTCTAGAGAGAATTCATTCTACACAAGATCAAAAGTTCAATCCTT
>CAIGRH010198057.1:0-11510 GCA_903798295.1 Fraxinus nigra
TTAATTGATTTGCTTATTAATAAGCCCAAATTAATTAATTAGATTAATTAATTCATGACCAGATTTAATTAATTTGATTAATTAAATATTGGACCAGGTTAAATTTAAGAGACGGGTAAAGTTCGCTTGGACTTATATGAATAGGCTGCTAGGGTTTGAAAATTGGAAGAAGAGAAATAATTCTTTATTCTTGCTAACAAAAAAAAATCATATTTGTCATTCTTGTTCTCTGTGTGGATCACCATTGGAGATTGAACAATTAGATAGCTTGGATTGCAGATCGTAAGCATTCGAGTTCAAAAAAAACTAAGGAGCTTGTGGAATTCATCATAGGTATAATTCATATCACAGTTTCTCTCTAAACACAAAGTAGATCCTTGGTGGGAATTGAAATTATTTTACTTTCTGTTGTGCATGATTAAGTAAATTTACAACAATGGTATCAGAGCCCACTTTGTGTTTGTTAGAATTGTTTTATATCTTGTACAATCAAAAGTTGATTGGTTATATGTTTTCTTGTTTCTAGCAGTTAAATAGATAAAACAAATGGATCAAACGTCCTGGCGGCGAACGCGCCGCTGACCATAAGCGACAGCCTGCCGCGTGCAAGGAACAGTGAGAGGAAGCTAGGGCAAAAGGCAGCGCACGATGCAACAGCGACAGTCGTCGTTGCGATTTGCTGCAGCTACAGTCGTCGTCTCTACTTCGAAAATTGCAACACTTCGCGTTGTAGTCGGTACACCATCGCTGTATGATAGCGGCGATATCCCGCTACAGCTGCAGTAAGGGCAATGCCTGATGTAATCGGCGCCTCCCGAATTTCAATTTTAGGGTTTTCGAGTGAGAGGTGGAGGCGGAGCCTCTAATGCAATTTTTGAAATTGCAGGCCCCCGCCTACAATTATGATGTAAAGGTCAATTTGGAGACTAAAGATCACATCAAACACTTGGCAGAAAACTTCCATTTTTTAGATAGCATAAGATGAGGATAAAGCCTTTAAAATGCGATTTTGATGTTGCTTCCTGAAATCTTCTTGGTAATAAGGTAGATCAAATGAGGATTAAGGCCAATCCATAGAAGATTAATGCTGTCATAGTGATGTAATCACTTATGAAACCAAGAGAGGAGCAAAACTCACTATATGAATTGCAAACTTAAGTTTCTTAGTTTTCATGTCTATTAATATGTGCATCCCCTTGTTCAAAACCTCAAAGGAGGTAAAAAAAATTTGAGTAGACAAAAGAGTGCTAGGTAGCTTTACAAGCCTTGAAAAAACACATTGGCCATGTGCTCCTCCTCTCAAAATCCAAAAGCTATAAAAGTTTTATTTTGGTATTTAACCAATTCTAGAAAGCCACCAACTCCATTTGGATCAAAGGAAAGGTAACCAATAGATGTTTATGTAATATGTGAGAAAGCTCTTGCGAATGAAAAAAGATACACTATCTAAACATAAAGAAGCTAACTCTTTCAATGATCATCACCTCACGAAAGATGAAGTTGTGCTTGCAATCTTATAGCATCTATGTACTGACCAACTTTTCACATAAGCAAGTGCCACAAAATTCAGATTCCTCATGTCAACTTTTGAAATGTTCTATAGAATTGAGCAAGTTTGACACTATGTTAAAGTGAAGAACCTCTATCAAAGGTCAATCCTTTGCTGATTTTTAACAAGATTTACTAAGACACGAAAAATAAAGCCTATAATGGAAGACTTGGAGCTTTCCTCCTCCATCGGCACTTATTTGTTGATGGATCATTTGGAGGGGCGGGCTCGAGGCCAAAAGCTATTTTAGTTAGCCTTGAGGGACATAATGTTAATAGCATTGTAAGGTCAAGTCCTCGAACAATGACATTGAATATGAAGCTCTCATAGATGGTCTGAAACTAGAAAGAAAAATGCAAGTGAAAAAGCATGCGGTTAGCAATGACTCCCAATATGGTGAGTCGAGTAAATTGTAACTTCAAGGCCAAGAAAAGAGCATAATCGCGTACTTGAGGCAAGGGTTGAACATCCTACCTCACTTAGAAATATTTAAGCTCCTTCAAATCCCTAGAACTAACAACGCCAAATCAAACCCTCTATCTAGGTTGAGAGAAACAAATAATCAGAGCTCCTAAAGATTGTACCCATTAAGTACTTACTATAACCCTTAATTGAGGCCAAGAGAGAAATGACGTGGATAGATAAGGCCTATGGTTGGAAGGATGTGATCATCATATATCTCAAGGGTAGTGTCTTGCTTGAAGATAAAAAGAAGCTTGTAAATTGAGGGAAAAAAACAACCTATTTCGCATTCAATGACAATGTATATATAAACGAAACTTTTCTATGCCTTTCCTCAGGAGCATTGGAGGCAATGAAGCAATTTATTTCTTAAAGGATGTCCATGAAAGGATCTATGGAAATCACACATGAGGCTAAATGTTAGCACAACAGGTTATGAAATAAGGATACTAGTAACCTACCATGAAAAAGGATGACATGCACCATGGGAGGTTCTACTAATGCCAATGGTTTGCCATGATTCCTAAAAAACTTCCTTAGGAGCTCATTGTTGTCATTAATGCTTGGCCATTTCCCAAATGGAGAATCGATTTTATTAGACTTTCCCAAGAAGAAGAGAAAATGTTTGTTGTGCAATTGTCTACATTGAGTATTTTACAAACTAGGTTGGAAAAATATTATCTTCTAGTTCAGCATCCCACTCATTGGTCTCCAACAATGGGTATCAATTTAACAATAAGAAGATCAGAAAGCTATGTGAAAAGCTTGAAATTTAAAAAACAGTTCTCTACTCTTCACCGCCATCAAGCTAAAATCAAAGCGAGGCCATCAACAAACCATCAAATACGCCGTCAAGTGAAAGCTAGATGCTTCTAAGGGTGTTAGTTGACGAGCTCTCCCATGTCGACCATAAAGACCACTAGTAGAACTACTACAAGAAGACTTTCTTTACAATGGCTTATGGGCAGAACTATGTGCCCAATGGAGATACTCCTTACATTACCTCATCGCTTCTACTTCAATGAAATAACCAATGAAGAACCGAAGCGAGTGGAGTTGGATTTTGAGGACCGGAGCCACATCAAATTGGAAACATACAAAAAAAATTAACCGATACTACAATTTCAAAGGAAAGAAGAGGTAATTCCGCATTAGAAAATTTGTCTTAAGAAATGTCTTATTATCTTCAAAGACCTTAGGGTCTACACTTTTGACCCTAATTAGAAAGGTCACTCGTACGTCATCGAATAAATATGTGAGAGACCTACATAATTGAAGACATGATTGATAAAGAAAAGTCTCATCCTTGAAATGTGGAGCACATATATAAGTACTATCAGTATGAAACATTTTTTATGTATTACACGGGCCAAGTACTCTTTTCTAGTGTAATTATTATCCACAATTTTGATGAAGAGTTTTAGGTTAATGGCCTCAAATTTTATGTTATGTTGTATCTTAACAACCTCATTAAGAAAAATTCAGAAGTCATTGGGTGGAAAACCCTACCCTCTTGGAAAATGATGGTATCTAAGGCTTATCTAGTTACGATAATCTTAAAATAAATAGCTACCCACCTATTGTAAAGGGGTTTATCTTAAACTTACTGCTGCATCAAAAAACACTTATACATGAGAGATCACCTTTATATTGTAAAGAGGTTACCATCCTAAACCTATTGCCTAGTTAGAAAATACTCCGACATTGGAGAGCTACCATATATTGTAAAGAGGCTATGTCCTTAACTTATTGGCTCAAATAGATTACATTGCAATAGAGAGCCATCTATCTAGCATAAGGGGTGATAATCTTAACCTATCTATATGCAATAAACTAGGAATGGAGGCCAAATACCTCTCAAAAGGTTCAACCTCTTACCCATTTGAGGCGCTCTATGCTCAATCAATATTGTTAGGTATTTAATGTAATTGGCTATTTTGTGAACAAAAAGGACTAAAATTGATATGTTGTAAAAAGTCAAGGAGCAGTGTGCAAATAGTGAAAGTTAGGTATTTTAGGTCTAAGGTTCGAGAATGGAAAAGAAGGAAAAACGGCACAATTTTCGCTAGACTATCGCCAAGGCTTAGCTCCAGCTTCAAAAACAAAAACCTCATCACTAGACTGTCGTCTCGCCTTCGCTCGAGCGACAGTGTTATCTGGGAATTTTTTTAATTCATTTTTAAAGGCTTTTTGCCCAACCCATTCATTCCATAACCTACCTATAAATATCCTAAAACTACAGAATGATTTTTCTAAGGTTGATTATTGAGAAAACACATAGCCTCCATATTATTTTCATCCTCTGAAGCATTCAACCTTCATATTACAAAGTGTATTGTTCTTGGCGGTGAGAAGAACATCTGATATTGAATCCAAATACCAAACTACTGCTTCTTCTGTATCATCGAGTTTCTAAAGATCAAGGGAAGGTAACTAGAGTTCCAGTTGGTAAAGAACGTAGTGTTCTTCGTGCCCACATGAGATAGACGATTCCACAAGGCTAGGAGTTGCTGCAGGATAATGTAATCCAGGATAGCTTTGGAAATTGCAGTTGGGAGTTGGTGCAGGCACAAAATTCAGGAGAGTTGTTTAAATTGCTGTCAAGAGATCAGATAGTACGTATCGCCGTCTAGTCTGGTAGATTGTAAGTTTGAAAATTGTTTATAGTGGATTTTTTACTAACAAAGTGCTCGGAATTTTTACCCAGTTGGGATTTCTCCATGATCATATTGTGCGTGATTTACAGCTTTTGTTATTAATTTTATATTTTGCGGTATTCAAAAATAGGACAATTTAAGTGATTGCTTAACCATTTAGAATTAAATAATTGGTGACTTGTTGCTAGTTAGTTAAAATTAATAAATTCTGCATTTACACCTATCCATTCCCATCTAGGTGTAGTTTGGGTTGAACTACGTAATTTTCAATTGGTATCAGAGCCTAATTTCAATTCCTGACCTTTTATTGTTCTAGATGAGTCAGTCATTGTCTATGCCTCCATTTTTACGGAAGAAACTATGCTTATTGGAAATTTTGAATGAGATCTTTCCTTAAAGCTTTGCATGAATATATTTGGATGATCATTCAAACTAGGTGGACTCCACCTTCAACTATTGTTGCTGGTGTAGTCACATCTATCGATATTTCATTGTGGACTAAAATGAAATCAAATTAGTGTAACTGGAATAGCAAAGCCTTACATGCCATGTTCATGGCTATCTGCGAAAGAGTTTAGGAGAGGGTCGATGTATGAGGCTGCTAAAGAAGTTTAGGACATTTTAAAAACCACACACGAGGGAACTAAAATTGTGAAAAATTCTAAACTGCAGATGTTAACCTCTAAGTTTGAAGAAATTATGATGGAGGATGATGAATCATTTGATGATTTCTATGCTAAGCTTAATGATATAGTCAATTCGAGTTTCAACCTAGGTGAAAGGATCCTCGAGTCCTTAAATCCCTACCTGAAAGGTTTAGGCCTAAAGTCACCTCGATTGAAGAGAGTAAGGACCTACATGCTATAAAAATTGAAGAAATCGTAGGATCTCTACAAACATATGAACTCGCCGTTTCTCAACCTAAAAAGTTTAAATCCATTGCCATGAATACTATAGAAAAGAAAAGAGTAAGTCTACTGATGTTGAGATGCTTAGGGACAACGAAATAGCTTATTTCGTTAAAAAATTTCAAAAGGTGATGATAAATAGGAGAAAGCCTCAAGAACACAGAAATAAAGTCCTTAATAAAGTCTCGAAAGATAGACGTGAGAAAAATACCTCTAGGAACCCCGTTAAGAAAAATTAATATGTTTGATGTCATGAGTGTTAGGGTTACGATTACATAGGAATGAATGTCCTAATCTGAAAAAGAGTTCAAATAAAGAAAGATGTAAGGAATTAGCAATAACCTTGAGTGACGATGAATCAGATTCTAGTGCTCATAGTGATACATCTGGTGGTGATGATGAACCAAGTTTCATAGCCTTTACTTCTATTGCTATGATAGAGTCTAATAAGGAGATTGATGAGGTTGAAAGTGATAAACGAAGTGAAACATCCGAGGAAGAGTCGGAGGATGAACCCGGTATTCACGAATCTTACCGTGAATTATTTGAGGAGAGTCTTAAAATAAAAAAGTTCAATAAAGTTGTGTTGCCAAAAATTAATGATCTGGAAAGAGAAAAAGAAAAACTTATAGGTAACCTTCAGGACTCTACCAAATATCTTAGTGAGTTGAAGCTTGTTAATGAAAACTTGGAAGTAAAAGTTAATCCTTAACAAGTGACCTTGAAAAATATAATACTCAACTCCAATCATTCATGAGTGGTTCGCAGAAACTGGATAATCTATTGGGGATGAACAAGCTTGCTGGAAATAGGCATGATATAGGTTACGTTCATAATGGTAATATTACTGCTAGTACATCCAAGAACACGTTCGTCCCGGCCACTAACAAAGTTCAGAATACTAGTTATCCTGAACCAAAGGTCAAGTATGCCTTAGGATCAAGACCTACTAAACATCGTAGGGTTAATCGTCCTACATATCGGCAACAACCTCTAAGCAGGTATGAACCTAAGTTTATTCCCACTTGTCACCATTGTGGTGCACTGGGATAGACAAGACCTAGGTTCTCATAAACTTGTGACTATAAGTAAAAGTCACAACTTCTCTAGCAAGGTTAACTTTTTCGCCAGTCAAGTTAGCCACTTAACTGAGATGATGACTCGATTAACTAAAATCACTTCTACTTCTAAGAAGACTTAGGTTAAATAGAGCAACCTGGAAGGTCGTGAGAGTGATCATTCTCTTAAAGGTAAGAGCATTCATATTTCGCTGTGATTCAAGTCTTAGGTACATGCATGTGAAATTCATTGAGTCTATTCATTTTTGCATGCATCCCACTTGCTTGTGTTTTTGTCTTTATTTTGTTTTGTGCTTTATTTGTTTGCTATTATTTTTAAAATAATAATAATAAATAAATATATTGTGTTTTTGGGTTCTAGACACTTAATGGTGCGCTGAAACATAGCATTTGTGGTCGAGTGTGCATTTGTCTGTTCTGCACTGTCATTTCCATTACTTAGTTCAGTTTAATGTAGAGTATTGAGTATATGTTTTCTCATATACCATTTGCACAGCACACACTGTAATCTTGTTAGTGAATCTGAACCGCATGTGTGAGATTCGGGATGGTTATCGTATGTTGATAAGGTGATCTTGAATGTGAATTGATATTAGCTCATGATAAATATCCCCGTATTATTCAATTAAAAATTAAAAAAAGGGTTCCGGTTCATCTTATACTTTTGTTTGAATCCTGTTTGACTCGAGTAATTAAGCTTGAGTGGTTTCTTATAACTTGGTGTCTATGGTCAACTGACTTGGAATAATTGACCTAAAGCTCATTACAAGGTTCAATTTAGTTTCTTAATGAACAAGAGTCTGCACATAAGATGCAATATATGAGAAAAACGACATAAAAATTATATGCTCAAATTTAGGGGGAGGAGAAAATTATTTATGTAATTGAGCTCGTTTTCAGGTCATAAAAATCTTATGGGTTTGACTTTCATTAGTAAGAAAAATTCTTATTTAACAGTGATATTCGCATGTCTTTTCTCACAAATTTAAGGTTTGGAGTCATGTTCACGAGAGAATAGTGGCACTCACCACGCATAAGTCACTTATACACTTTACTCCATTTTAAACTGAATTAAGTACGTGAGAAAGTTTTTATTGATAATGCTCTACTTGTAAATAATGCAATGGTTGAAGTTCATCAGGTTGACAAGAGCTTAATTTGCTTGATTTAAATATTGTTGAAAAAATGTTATTTTTCTTTATTTTCAAGAATTCAGTGCTATTTGTATCAACAAGTTTTCACTAGCTTATCACTGAGCCACGCTCGAGCAACAGAAGTAAAAGCTGGTTGGCTTGCTTATCGCTCCATTATCGCTCAAGTGACAGACCGCTTTTTTGAATCTTAACGTTATTTTTCAAGGGTTTAACGTAAAAAAAATCCAAGTTTTCTTCAATTTCTCTCAAAATTTCACCCATACATCTCAAATTCATACTATTAATCACTTATTTACCATATAACATTATTCATTTGGTAGTTTTCCACAAGTTTTCAACGCGTTTTCAAGGTATTGCTTCAAGACCCATTATTTTTCTATTTTTCAAATTTGTTGGAGTGTTTTTAAGTGTTTACTTTAATTTGTTGAGATATACTCGATGTTTTCACGAATCACCTGGTTTTCCTCACTTTCTACATCATTTTGCACCAATCATTGAGTTGTTTGGATTATTTTGGCGAGTTTTTTGCGGTTTCTTGTGTGTTCTTCACTTTAGTTGTTCATTTTTGCATTGTTAGTTGATTGGGTTGCATTAGAATTAGTTGGTGGTTGAGAATGTGGTTGTGTTTTGGATGTGTTTTGGCATGAGGTTTGGGATAGTGTTTGAGATTGTCTTGAGATTTGGTGTTGTCTTGGTTTGGATTATCATGTTAACGGTTGGAAGTGTGGAGTTTGGTCTTGGTTTGGGTTTGATCACTCGTGTCTTGGTTTGGTTGTGTTGATGTCGTTTACATTGTTTTGGTGTGGGTACTGCAAGGTGACGTCGCATCCCTGTGGCATGACATCACGGCATGCGTCATGTCTTCACGTTACCTACATCTAGACATCACAACATGTCGTTGTGCATTAGGACACAATGTAATTACCTTGTTTGCCTTGTTTTGTGTGTATTCATGCATATCATATAGAGTTATTAATATATTAGCCTTACTCGTTTCGGATGCCGCCTAAGAGAGCTTGTACTGCTGCTCCGGCTCCTAGTACCTCCACTTCTTTCAGTAGGTCTAGGTTCATTTCTATGGTCGCCCAAGACACGTTTCGGTCAGAATTTTCTTTGAGACCAGTATTGTTTGAGCGCGAGGTCATTACGTCCGGTCTATCCACCAACTTCCCTACTATTTTCACTTTTCGAGGTTAGGAGCCGTTGTTGGTCGAGTTAGTCCCTCCACCGAGTCTACTTATTCATGAGTTTTATGCTAACATCCACAACGTTAACGATTCGTCTTTTAGAGTCTTTCTTAGGGATAACACGATTAAGATTACTCCTGATGTTATGTCGACCATAGCTCATATTCCCAGAGTCGTCCACCCCTTATTTCCTTACTTAACCCCCGATAATTTTCCGATGGACTCTTTAGTCCGTTTGACGATGTTTAACACGCCGTTGGAGGGATGACCCAGTATGATTCGCACTGGTTTTCTTCCTACTGATTGCCAGATTTTGTTGCGCATTGTGTGCACGAATCTTTGGCCCGTGTCTCATACTTCTTCATTATACATGGAGAAGGCTCGATTTTTGTACGCCCTTCTGCTTGATGATTCTATTGATTTACTCTCTTTCATTTGCCAGCAGATTTTACGGGCTTTTCGTGGGACTGGGATGCAAGTATGGCTGTCTTATGCATGTTTGATATATAGGTTAGTGACTGCCTTAGGAGTGAGTTTCCCATAGGGGATTCCTAGGCGGGTTTTTCGGCCTCTTGGTTATATTACCATTGCTCATAGTAGGTCACATGCTTCTTCTAAGCCAGCATAGCTTCGACTATGACGACCGATCCTATTGATGACCTCATATCTTTTGATCTCTCATATTTTCCTACTTTTTCATCTCCTCTATCCTATGATATTCCATCGTCGTCTAGTTCTGCTCCTCCTCCCACTGATTCAGTTTCTCCTCCTACCAAGTCTACTCCACCATTTGCGTTTGTTCCCATTGACCCCTCTGTTGCACTTATGGGACAGATGATTGTGCTGATCGAGCCCTAAGCTCAAATGATGGCAGAGCTTACATAGTTGCGGGCTATAGTTGATCGATACACTGCCAAGTTTACTATGCTTTGGGATGCTGTAGGGCTTCGTTTTTAAAGGCTTTTTGATTGGTCCATTCATTTCATAACCTACCTATAAGTATCCTAAAGCCACGAAACATTTTTCTAAGGTTGATTATTGAGAAAACACATAGCCTTCATATTATTTTCATCCTCTGAAGCATTCGACCTTTATGGAGTTGGTACAGGACACAAAATTCAAGAGAGCTGTTGAAATTACTGTCAGAAGATCAACTAGTAGGTGTCGTCGTCTAGTTTGGTATACTGTAAGTTTAAAAATTGTTTATAGTAGATTTTTACTAGCAAAGTGCCCGAAATTTTTACCCAGTTGGGGTTTCTCCATGATCACATTGTGTGTGATTTACTACTTTTGTTATTAATTTTATATTCTACGGTATTCAAACATAGAACAATTTAATTGATTGCTTAACCATCTAGAATTAATTAATTAGTGACTTGTTGCTAGTTAATTAAAATTAATAAATTTCGCATTTACACATATTCACTCCNTCGACCTTCATGGAGTTGGTACAGGACACAAAATTCAAGAGAGCTGTTGAAATTACTGTCAGAAGATCAACTAGTAGGTGTCGTCGTCTAGTTTGGTATACTGTAAGTTTAAAAATTGTTTATAGTAGATTTTTACTAGCAAAGTGCCCGACATTTTTACCCAGTTGGGGTTTCTCCATGATCACATTGTGTGTGATTTACTACTTTTGTTATTAATTTTATATTCTACGGTATTCAAACATAGAACAATTTAATTGATTGCTTAACCATCTAGAATTAATTAATTAGTGACTTGTTGCTAGTTAATTAAAATTAATAAATTTCGCATTTACACATATTCACTCCATCTATGTATAATATAAGTCGAACTACGTAATTTTCAATTAGTATTAGGATTAGACATTCAAGGCCTAACTTCTAGATGGCATGGCCCTATAGAAATAAAGGGATCAACATCTCTAGAGCCTTCTTGTATTCATCGTTCATCAGCAACCTTATTGTTGGAGGAAAGTCTTCAATCACCAAAGAACCATGCCAGTTCATTGAATCAACACCACAATTGTCAATCAAAAACCACAAACCAAACACCCCAACCCGGTTGCTCTCGAGTTGCCCACAAAGGGCAAAGTGTAATGGTTTATTATAGCCTCAAGATCAGCTACAAAGGCCAAAGAATGAGAAGAAAACAAAGTACTGAACCATAAGCACGAAGCCAGAAATTCAAGGAATGGTGCAGCAGTTTTTTTTCTCTTCGCCAAATGAGGATAATCAAAACCAATTTCACACACGGTTGCAACAGTAATGGGTAGCATATACAAGGAAGAAGTGTGGGCTTTAGGTTAGAAAAAATAATAACGTCGAATAGGTAGCATATAAGTAGACTGTCAACCAAAAAGCTATCAAAGGGTTCTGGGTCGGGTCATGAGTAGCACTACTTAAATTAGGGTACTTCAAATGACCCAAGTAGGTTATAGGATTGGTTTAAATAACTGTGGTGTCGATATACAACTTCAGTCATTTGGTCGATATCGACTGAATAAACAATAACTTACATCATCGTCCGGGAGGTCGTTTGACAACAATT